>QXTE01000945.1:2375-13767 GCA_003942145.1 Platysternon megacephalum
CTTTGATATACGGGCTTATGTCTCAGGCTCTCTTCCTACTACAACAGCCATCTTGTGCAATTAACCCCCATGAGCTGGAAGTGAGGACACTACATAGGAATAATTTGGCCTTGCTTAGGGAAAAAGAACAAAAACAGCTGCAAGCTGTGGTTTTACTGACTGGGATAGATAAAGTGAAAGGACAGATTCATACGGGGGGTAGGGGTAGTATGGAAAACTGACCTTGATTCTGGTTGTCTGTGTTTGTAAGCTTCTTGCTGAAGCTGCTTTGCTGATGAGCAGAATAATAAATGATTATTGGCTGTTGCTAGGGAATTGTTAGTCTATTAAGGGCTATTATGAGTTATGTGCTTTGTCTGGAGAAACCTATAAAGAGTTTAGTTAGAAAGTATGCTTTGGAGAAGTTTGGATTTCCTATGAGCAAGGAGTCACTGACATAAAAACTCCCCAGCAGCTAGGCGGAAGGCTGACCACTGGACCCCTGGTGTTGTCATTCGACACCATCTCAGATTTTGGGTAACTAAATTTATTTGGGGTGCTCTAGACCAGTTACTGTTTTAGAACTGTGCTTTGTCCTTAATAAAAACAAGGATTTTGGGGTGGAAGCATTTTGTGTGAACCAATCATTTATCAAACGGAGGTGCTGTGTCCCCCACTGATTTATTACCTGACATCGCCTGGAGAACAAAAACTAGTTACCAAACTTTGGGTTCAGATAACCCCAGGTAGCAGGGTGAGGAGGAGCACTGATGCCACAAAGATGGCTGAACCAACTCACCATGCAACCAAGGACAGCACCACGCATGCCAGGCTCCTTCTCTGAAATGCGTGGTGGCAGATCTCCACAAAAGGTTCCATCTGCCAAAGGAAAACCATCAGCCCATAATTAAGTTGACTGGGCAGAGGGCACGTGGGAGCCTGAGGGGCATGAGGCTCATCCGATGCCGTTAATGGTGACAAAGCTACAGGACTGCGGTAATTCAGTGTAAACCAGGGTCACAGTTCAGGGAAACTGCACCTCTCGTAGTCCAGCAAGAGCCCACATTCTAAACTTACGCCTCCTCAGCCATCACCACTCTTGGGCAGACACCCACATCTCTCTCCCTGCTGATGGGGCTTTTCCAGGCTGCACAGTTCCCGGCTTACACTGAGTTCCTCACCAAGTCAGACTGCCCAAACAGGACAGCTTACTGGCTTTGCTTTCTCCTCAGAGGCTATAAACAGTGCAATTACCCACAGTTATAAGGTACCATACAGGTATCCCTAAGTGTGGCAGGGTGGACTAGGTCTGGAGGCCCCCTGCTGGAGGACTCACGGCCCTGCCTTGCCCCAAAATAGAGCAGAGAGAAGCCCTACAGGCAGCCTAGAGTGACTGCAGAGAAGCAGCCAATCAAAGAGGCTGATGGAGCAACCAATAAGGGGCCAGAGGGGCTAGATAAAAGGCAAGCAGCAGATCAGAGCTTTCAGTTGCTGTGTGGAGCTCAATGAGGGAGGATTGGGTGCCTGGCTGGCTAGATGAACAGCAGGACCACGGACAGCTCACTGCAGAGCGCTCACCTGACAGAACCAAGGCTGGGGAAGGCTCCCAAAGAATGGGTGCCTGGCTGGCTGGATAGAGTAGCAGCAGGACTGTTGAAAGGTCAGTGTGGGCAGTGAGCCCAGGAGACTATGGACAAAACCTGCCCAGACCAGGTGAGGTAGCGAGATGGGCCCTGTTGGTCTGGTTGCAGATTGAGCCCAGGGAGGGCTGCTGAAAGGACACCAGCTGAGGGTACTGAGATGGGCCCTGACTAGGTGTCTGAAGAAGGCAGTGACTCTGGGAAGAAGACTCAGAGCTATGGCCCCATACCAGGGCTATGATAAGAACTCGTGACTGTATACCCCGAAAGGGGGGACAGCATGTGTGGCTTGGCTGGAGGGCTGAGTCTCTGAAGACCTGCTGAGAGAACCATCGGCTGGGAGGTACTTGCGAGAGGTGGCTGCCACCCCGTTGAAAGACCTAAACCAAAAGCAGGCTCACACCCAGCCAACCAAAGGGGCCGCCCACAATAGGTGCATGCCGCCCCATGAAAAGACTGATTGCAGGCATATCAGCCAGAGAAAGGGGGCGCTCATGAGAGGTGGGTTATACTAAGCAAGCACATTTATTCTTAAGGTAAAAGTATTGCAGAGAAAACATATTAAAAGAACCTACACACACACACACAAGCTAATAAGTTCACCAGAGATCATCCCCAACTCCAAGAGGGGCTCTGGTAGGTGATCAGTCCTTCAAACTCCATCAAGGTGTTTTCCGGTGGTTACAAGTCCATAACAGCTCTTGATCAGAACAAGCACTCCCAACATCTGTAAGTCACTCTCTTATTCAATTTGTCTCTTTGATCTTGGGACCCTGGGAACAGATAAACAGCAGGCAATTGCCCTCTCCTTGGGGCATAACTTCAAAGAACTAGGTTATTGCAAAACCATAGGCAGGGGTACAGTGTGGAAATTTCCATTCACCTCTCTCTACATATTTCCCAGAAAATCTGCTTCACATGTATTGTCCGGAAAGATCTCTGTCTGCCACATGGTCCAATGTAGTTCTTTGATTGTCCAGGCCCACCATAATACATAACCTTTGCATTTAATACAATGGACTTCAAAGATACACACACAAAAATCCAATTAAGGTTTATCAGGGGTGTTGCAGGAAATGACCATATCTGTCACAGCTAGTCTTGTGAACAGAGACCCCAGCTATATTATTATTATTATTTACGTCACAGCACTGCCTGGCAGCCCAAGCTGACATCAGGACCCCACTTTGCGGGGTCTTGTGCAAATGTAGTGAGAGACTCTCCCGGCCCTGCAGAGCTAACAATCTAAACAGACAGACAAACAAAGGGGAAGGTGCATCTCCAAGGTAATTATCAGAGCCAGGAGTAAAACCAATCTCTCTTCAATCCCACTGCAGGGAAACTGGCCCCACTGCCTCTTGGAAATGGCTACAGAGCTCTCAGTTAGAGGTAGGGTTATGGACAGAATTGTCCAAAACTGCTGAGATTTTTTTCATACAATTTTGCGGTTTCATTTTGGGCAATTTCCCAGCCATGGTATTTTTACACAGAGATCAGCATTGCACAGCAACAGCGACAGGCCGAGTTTAGATAAAGTACATACTCATTTGCAAACACAGAAGGGGCAGCTTTAGCTGATTCCAGACTGGCATCTCAAGTGAATTCAAAGCAATGGTGACTGCCCCAGAGCCGCACACACCCACATGAGTGGCAGTGCTCCATAAAACACAATAGACTCAAGCAGAAGCAGGAGCAGCAGCATAGCTGGTCTGGCCTCCCAGCCTGGTTCTCCACCAGGATTCCATCTCACTGCTGTAACTGTGTAGCCAAGACATTAGCTACACACTCCATCAGACATTGCACAGAACATAGGCTTCAAATACTCATTAGTGGACAAATATCCCTCAGTGTCTGTACAGCCTCATGTATTAGTGTTGGTCTTGATTTTTCCATGCTGTCTTCTTCATTGCAAACTGTAATAATCTCCTCCCCCTCACCACCACCACCCCAAGTACTATGGGAGGATTTTTTTAAATAGCCAGACCACATGCAAGAACTCATTGTAAACCATCCTCATCCTTTCAAAGTTACACTATGAGAATGCAGGAAAGCATCCTCATACTAGCCAAACTACATCTAAATGAGGCAGGAGCCCAAGCCACAAATGGATTTTTAAGCCTCACCCATTTGGTGAGGAGGTTGAAATCAGAGAGGTTGTTCAGCCATACGGAGAGACAGGTGCTGTTGCAAAGTTCATACCAGGATGCAAATGGGTTGAAATTGACTGCTTCTTCTCTATGGCTGCTGCCTGCAGAGTTCCAGTGAAGTTCTAGCAGAACTTAAAGCTGCTTCCACCACAACAGGAATCCTCAGGAAAGGCTACTGCACTTAACTGTCTACATCTCCCCTGAGCCTCACTTGCACCCTCGCTGCCCCAGCGCCAGTGAATCTGGCCCATCGTATGTAAGTCCTCAAATACCCTAAAAGAATCCACTGCGAGAACTGGGATTCAGTAATGTGTGAGGAGTTTGGAGGAAGCATCAAGAGGAATGGAGAGAAGCCAAGTCAGAGTCACGGAAGACAATTAACAATGAGCTGAAGTGGTGTATCCAAGATCAGCCCATTGGAAATTCTGTTGGAGCAGCATCATGGGGAACACGGAAGTCCTGCCCATTCATTAGACAGTCTCAGACTGCAGCATTCCACAGCCTCTTCAGTTTTCTTAGTTCAGCCTAGAAACTAGGGCTCCGGTCTGTGTTTCTAAGAGCCCAATCTGGAAGGTGCTGACTGCCCTCTATTCCCAGTTATGTCCAAGTGTCAGCACTGGGCAGCAGGCCAAATTCCAGCATTAGCTCCAGTCTTTGGCTAATCTTCATATCAAAAGGTTTCCCAAGCTGTCAAAATTATTAAAACCTCCAAAATGAAAGCAATCACCAACTAGAAGCTCAATTTAATTATCCAGGCTTTGGCCAAGAGCCTTTTGCGCTGGTTTCCTGCTGTAGTTCACCCATCAAAGTGGCATTTCTCGTTGCTATCAATTCGCCACAGAGGAGTTCTGCTTTGGGATCCTGATGCAGAGAAAGCCAATACACTGTTTTCCCCCAAGACAAGCTAGTATTGAACATTCCTACCGATTTTATCGGGACGATAAACACAAAGGGCCAAATCTCAGGGTGCAACTGATCTGCACAGAGACAGAAGAGCCCAACGGCTGCTCTAATTGATATTATCAGCACTGCAGACAAGGATGGCAGTAGTGCATCGCTGCCAGACCTTCTCTCTGCCAGCAATGCCCCTTTTCCCCAGCAGCAAGGAGGGAGAATAATGTGAAAGACTCTCTGAAGGCTCTGGGATACCAGAGAAACATCCTTATGCTGGGTTGATCCTCCCTGGGCCAGTCATGCCAGCTTTAGTGCAAAATTCCACTAATGATGCAGTGCAGAGCAGTCAAACAGCACCGTCTAATCTGGCCCAGAGTTTCACAGCTCTTAAGAATCTGTATTATCTTCTGCCTGTCCAAACCCCTCTGATGAAAATGGCATAACTGGGATTTCAGGTGAGCCAAGGACATTTAGGCCATATGGAAAGGCCCATTATTGTGTTGTTCCATTCCAGCAAGAAGGGCACTATATATTCTGTGCAATTTTATGTAGGCAATAACCTGAGAGATCTTGTGTTAAAAGTTCTCCTCCAGTTTTCCATCACAGTACATCCAAAGTTACCTGGCTATCAACCAATTTTGACACCATATTGATTAAAGAACTTGAACTGTAATTTCCACTATAATTTATCTGGGCCCAAGATGGTTCAAAATGATTGAAAGATATTCAGAAAATGTACTGAAATAATCTGTGAAAAGATCATACAGCTTATACTTGGTACACAGGTGAAAATGTTTAAAATGCTCAAAAAAACGCTTGTATTTTATTTTGAATTATGCATGAAATTGTTTATAAAGCTCGAAGTCTGGTCTGTCGATTGCATATAATACACCAACATTTTCCTCATTGATCATTCAAACAGATAATGTGCAATAATCAGCCATATCTCTATTTAGGTACAATTACTGAAGCAAAACATTACCCTATCCCCTAATTTATCTATCATCAACAATACTCATGGTTCAGTATATCTATTAATGTGTTCCATTTTAACTCCAGGCAAAGTATTTGGATGTAAAAATGCATGATATTTTAAATTAAGTTTGTCCTAAATATTCATAAAAATATGTGTTTTCATGGAAAACAGCATATTTTCCTTAGTGGCAGCATTGTAGAAAATTAGCACAATGTCTTTACATTTCACAGGGAGGTTTTGATGTCTCAAATGATGAGAAATTTAATTTCAAATAAAACGATGACAGGGCAGGAACACAATAAAGGGTGCTTGTACCTAGCACCACCACATTTTCCTAGCAACAACAATTAATATTTATGTAATACTGCAAGCATAGCAATGAACATTGTCTACCATATAGATTTTCAGGAAGTGATTTCATTATTGTCTCCTAGACTTTTTTTTTTTTTTAATATAAACTTTTCAGCATTCCATGCACAAGTATTGGAAAGTTGACCAGTATTGAGCCAGTCACTTGCACCACATAAAAAGAGACAATATAAAGCTTGGAGGCTTTGGATTTGGCCAGTTAACATGTGTATTCCTGCAAAACCAATATGGCCATGTACAAGGATGGTGATGATGATCAGGAAATCCCTTGTCAATCATCTAAGATTCAGCTTTATAACTGGTTTGCATTGTCATATGCATCTAACCTCAATCAAGGAGGAGTCCACTCAACCATTTACACATGTCAGGTGGGGTAAATACCGTGAATGTGCTCAAGCATGGTTGGACTTGTATGGTGATAAACGATCCACTGTTGAATCATGTCAATGGCACCTGTCAAAAGAATCTGATGACATCCGCAGTGACTCTGGGTTCCAGACCACCTGCTTTCGGCATTTTCTAGACAAAGAGTGCATAGATTGCAAGAAGACACTTTGCTCAGTCATTAATATTACAGGGGAAACAAGATCATGTATAATCTACCACTTCTAGTACCAGTCCCATACCTTTACCCAGCGCAAGAAAGAGACTTCAGTTAAGATCTGGCCTCTGTGTCCCTGTATCTGGACTAATCCTTCCTGCCATGTGCAGCATATGCAAGAAAAGGGAGCGGTATATCACCATGGCCCATAAACACAAGAAAGATCAAATAGTCCAAGCAGAAACCATAGTTGCAAGACAGTTAAAAAGAACTGAAAGAGGATCAGAGCATTGTCAATCATATACAAGGACAAGATTATGGGTCAATTGAAGTCCAGTACCATGAAACTTGTTAGAGAGACTATGCAAGATTTTTGACAAAGTCATGTACAACAATGCCTGCATGTTTTTCTGTGCCATTATCATCCACTCGAGTCTCATCGTACACCAGGAGATATTGCAGAGGACAAAAAAAAACGTACCCAGATTTTAATCAAACTTGTAAAAAAGCATGAAGGTCTTGATACTTCAAATTACAGGAAGTGAGTGATTTTAAAGGCAGAGATTTCCATAACCATTCAGGCACAATCATGGTAGAGACAAATGGAAATTTAAACATGGCAGCATTTTTCTAATCTTTATGTTTGTAGTAAATCTTGAATAGTAAAATATAAATTTATAACATTGTAGCAAGACTCATACATTACAACTACAATCAATGTCCTTGTGGAAAACCCTGGGGGTTTTTTTAGAAGTCATGCATGTTTTTGTATTACAGAGTTGACAGACTGAAATATCGTCTGAAACGCGACTTCCTTCAGCTTACCTTTCATACACCATATCGCAAGAATGTTATTGAGATGAGGTATGCTGACACACTGTCAACAAGTATGCTTATTAATAGATTTCCTTATCAATCAGAGGCAGCTACAGATATGGACACAACTGAGTGACGAGGAGCGAATTCATTCTCAACCACAGGCTTGATGATCAACCCGCCCGTTGATCATCAAGAATAAATACACCAGCTCCATACACCATAAATACATGATGTGCAGTCAGCTAGGACTCCACACAGTGCTGCACTAATCCCCTGGGGACAGCCACCAATCCTGGAATGAGCTGTCCCCAACCACCAACATCAATCAATTTCACTGGTGACGATGCAAAGTCTGTCATGCCATTTGATCTTTACAATTTAATGGCCTGTGTTACTGGTGCACCAGATGTACCGACACTGGCTGGCTATGTTGATCTTCCAGATGATGTGGACTTTAAACTCATATCACTTTGCCAAGACATTGTTCACCTTGCAGCCAAGGGTTGAAAATAGACCCCCTAAATCCCTTTGCCTTGGATTGACAATTAGACACTTGACAGGATCATCTGAAGTGGTCTCCATACTAAAACTGTAACATTGTGCATCGTAGAATGCAGTAATTAGCCAAGACACTGGCTTGCTCAGCTACAGCTCATTTAAAGGGTCGGTTAAAGGTTCCATCGGGCTTTGGAAAGAAGGCTCCAAGTGTTCTAGCCTGGGACAATATTGATTTTGGAGAAGAAACCCTATCTGGGCATGGCACCATCCACCATACAAATGGAATAATGCTGCAGAGACACATCACTGAACCAGCCCCAACGTCAGGCACAGAGCCACTCCCAAAAGGAGTGTGTTATCATAAAACACTCCACAGGTTTGTGATAAAGCAGTACCATCAGAACAAGAGGCAAGTTCCACAGAAGCTGAGTCGTGATGCACATGCTCCATGAGAGGCTGACAGATACAGATCAAACCTGGAATCAGCCCTGAGAACTGAATTAGCATACATTTTTATGAAGGCTCTCAATGCTGACTCACATACATGTCATGGCTGGACAGGTTTCCATACTGCTTGTCAGCATGACTGTACTCTCTAGACAGTAGCTCTATCCATTATCTTCCAATCTTCGAGGCATCACCAACAGAGAAGTCTAGTGTGTACACTATTCTGAAATGAAGTATTTATATAGCTGATCAGCTTGAAATTAAGCATGTAGTCTTGATCTTTGACCAAGCAATATATGCTAAAGCACAATAAATCTGATGGAAAGACTATGACCACACAAGATGTTTGATAGTGTGCAGCGTGGCGAATTCCATACCTCCATGCCATTTATAATATAATATATGGAGATATACCTATCTCATAGAGCTGGAAGGGACCCTGAAGGGTCATTGAGTCCAGCCCCCTGCCTTCACTAGCAGGACCAATTTTGCCCCAGATCCCTAAGTGGCCCCCTTCAGGATTGAACTCACAACCCTGGGTTTAGCAGGCCAATGCTCAAACCACTGAGCTATCCCTCCCCCTGGTGTCCTTGGCAAAATATTTGTGAATGTGGGACTTCTTCTAACTATGTCAAGACGTCATGTTGTCACCCCAGGATCAAATCAATCAATGGTGTTCTGAGTGGCCACCACTATAATCATAGTATGATAGACACAAACTTCTGTATGAAAGCATGCAGTGTCTGAGATTTCAGACTTTCCTTAAATCATCACCACTGGACAAAGCAGACAAGAACCTACAGGTCATCAAAAAAAAAGTGAAGCTAGTATTCCTCATTGAATCACTGGATATTCTGTGTAGAGCTCATGAATTCACCAATGTGGTCATGAAATATGAAGAGAACCCCCAACATATGCCTTCTAAAACTCTTACATTAACATAGTGCAAATCTTGCTCCTCTTTGTGAGAGCAACACCTGAATCTGACTGAGGAGTTGCAACTTTCAACTATTCACTTCATGATGCTCAGGTTCTTCTCTTACAATCAGGTGAACTATGCCCAGTATCTTGCATCCGAAGAAGTGGGTATTCACCCACGAAAGCTCATGCTGCAAAACGTCTGTTAGTCTATAAGGTGCCACAGGATTCTTTGCTGCTTTTACAGATCCAGACTAACACGGCTACCCCTCTGATACTATGCCCAGTATCCTCCATCACACTGCCTAGAAATGATGAAACTGCCCATCACATCTCCAGAATGTTACACAGAATGCAACACACAAGGAAAGCAGACAGTCCAACGTCAAAGTGGATATGGATTCTCTTCAATCACGTGAACAAGGCTGCAATAAAGATTGAACAAGGAAATTGAACAAGCCTGCAATAAAGATTCAAAAACAAACAGTGGTTTGGTTGGATTGACACAAAGCAGTTCATTGCTGGATCTTGTCACAATATGGGAAAGCTGTTGTAAGAATGAGGAAGTGTGAAACGATGGCAGGCCTGAAGTATGCAAACTGAAAGATCTTGATAGTGCACTGTCCCATCGTTCTGAATTCTTGTGCTATCAAGATCTTTCTATTTGCATACTTCTGCTTATTGTGGCTACTGAATGCATGATCAATCCTTCTCATGATCCTCCCGATGGACTACTGTGTTTAAGTTCAGGTGTTGTTGCCACCAATGACCTGGGGAAAGATGTCACACTTCAAGACTCAACATTCCATGTGCTTGAGAAATTTGTGTGCCATCTGTATGACCAAGCTCCTCCACATGAGGTTAATGTTGCCCAAAATAAGGTGTTCTGCCCAGTATCATCTTTGCTGCCTAAACAGAGCCTGCCACCAACATGTGATGCTCTACACACCAACACAGCAAGTGAGCAAATTACCAGGCTGCTATAATGAGGCACTCTCTTGCCAACAGGATGAATGCTCCTTCCCCTGTTGGCCAGAGATGGCATTTATTAAAAAAGGAGCTTGCCATCACCTGCATGACAAGGAGTCCAACACCAGATAACATGTTGCAGGCCGTGCATTGTGCCTGCAAGCATGTGAAACATCAAACCAGGAGGGGTTCCTGTCTTGCTGCTGGGCTTTCCTGCCCAGACTTGTGTCAAAGTCAGAAGTGCAAGAACAGTGACAAAAAAGCCCCTGATCCCATCACTCACAATGACGACGTGTTTGATGAGAGTGACTTCGATGAGTAGGATGCCGGGATTGTCAAACTGGGAAGTAAAAATGTATTTTCCTGTGGGAATAAGGGCTCCAGTACCACCAGCAATACACATAATTCAAAACCAACTCTGGATTTGAATAAAGAAAATACAATTTTATTTATATCAATAATTAAATAAATTCATAACAATCCCGATAACCTGTCACTTAGAAAATTTGAGACATTAATGTCGTATAGAAGGGGATTCCAGGAAAAAGGCTTGTGTTTTACTTTTTTTCAGTGCTGTTGCTGAGGAAAATATGTTGGTTCTCAAGGAAAATAGTAGGTATTTACATAGAAAAATACATCAGATGTATGAAATGTATCATTTCAGGCACATAGGTTGGTGTGCAAACACTTCTCTTAAGAGTAAATGGCAACGTAGTCCAGCCTGTAGTGAGAGGCAAGTATTGTCAAGAAAAACAAATTAGGGAGATGGGACGATACCTATACTTACTACCAAAAGATAGACATAGTAATTTATTGCACATTATCTGTTAGACTGGTGATTGTGGAAAATATTGATGTTTAAAACACCCCAGTAGGGAAAGAATTTAGTCCTTTAGCACATTTTATTGTCCATAAATACTTTTTTAAAAAATTTCACCCAAATTGGCTATTTGCAATTTTTTTCTTGTGTATGACTTCTAAGTTCCTCAGTCCACTCAGTCTTGCCTTTATCATACTCCCATATGCATTTCAATCATTTTCAACCAGTTTGGGGCCTTAGAGGGCAAATGCTAATGAAGTTACAGACAAGAACGCTTTGTCAAAATTGGTCACTTTGGGTGTGCCATGACAGAAAACTCCAGGGTTTCCTGCAGAGAACTTTTAACACAAGGTTATTGGCTATCTACATCTGTTG
>QXTE01000945.1:33716-50846 GCA_003942145.1 Platysternon megacephalum
TGTTTCTTTCCATGGCACACAGCAGGACAGGCAGCACGGATTACTGTTCAGATTCGCAGCTCATGAAATACTGCAGGATCAGCTGTGTTGTGTTCATAATGCTCATCACCAGACTGGTGAACAGTGCAGGATCCATGCTTTCAGGCAGAGATAGCAGGAGCAAAGTTTACAGGGGCAGTTGAAAAATGGCACGAAACGCAGTCAGAAGCCCTTGGAATTATGGGATGAAGAAAACCGCATCATGGAGGGGGATCCCACCCCCATGATGCACTGTGATCCATTTTCAGAACTCCTAGGAGGAGAAAGTGGTGATTTGCACAGTGGGATAGCTACCCATTGTGCAAGGTGCTGTACAAACAGTCCTTGGCATGAATGTTTGCAGGAAATAAAATTACAAAGTTACATAGATGAGTATTTGCAACAACAAACAAACAAAAAAGCACCACAATTTTTACATTTGCATGTACCAGAATGCTGTCAGCTTACCAGTCAGGGAACAGAAACAGCACCATGTGATTCAGCTAACCAATCACAATCAAGCCAGTAGACAATCCTGAACACACCCATTCCTGCATGCAGTCCAATTTGAGTCAAAGAGAGTGCATGTGGCAGTATGTTCACAGGCTCAGCACCACCATAATTCAAACAGCAAATATGGAACACTCAGAACCATGTGAACAATCTACGGAGCTTTAAAAGCCATCAGCAATTTCATCAGAGGAGCTCTCATGATGAATACATTTGAGGAAATCATCCTTGTAGATACTCCACAAGCATAAAGAGACTAAATACATCTAATACGTTATTGGTTGTGAATGATTTGCTTTGTTCTAGCAATTATTTTCACTATATAATCTCTTATTCTCTTTCCTCTTATCTTTCCTTTAATGTTACTTGGTGTCTTCCATTTGTGTGCCTTTCTCATTGTTTTATGTTCATGGTAAATCAATACAAATATTCAGACACTTAAACACCTCATTAAAATCTGCTTGTAGTTTTCTCTACCCAGGCTCAATAACACCAATCTGTTCAATAGCTCATAATATGAAAGCTTCATCAAACTTCTAACTATTGTTAACTCATTGCTGTGGACTGTTTCCAGGTTCTGCTATATCGTTACTGTCACGGGAGGGATTTTGCACCACAGCTGAGACTAAGCAAGTGAGGATAAAAGCCAGCAAGTGGCTTCCTTGGAAAGAAGAACTGCTGCAGAGAGATCAGATCCTGTGGTAGGTCCTCCTGGCACAGGGGGAAGAGAAGAAGAATGGGAAAGACCTCTGGGCCCCTGCAGAAAAGCGTGGAATTACATAGGACTGTTTTATTGTGTTTAAAGAAAAAAATATGCTCTGAAGGAAGGGCTAGAAAAGCCTTTGGGTGTGGTATTGATCTTTCCTGGGCCAGGGAGACAGGTCAGCTGCCCTACATTTAGGTTAGGGAAGCAAAACTTACAATAGTACCCTCAATGAGGTCATACTATCACTTTAAATGTCCTACCAATATCTGTGCTCTCAGTCACTTCCTGCGGTATGAAAAGCGTTCTCTAGCCAGTGTTGTACATAGGACAGAGAGCTTCATTGAGTCATCTGGAAAGAGAGAGCAATTTGGAGACAGCATTTACATGCTTATGAATGTTATTTGTTTCATCTTGTTTGTGAGATATATACCCATTTCCTAGAATATTTATGACATCCATGTCCAATTTGTGACAATTTTAATCACAGGGTGCCACAACCTTCACAGTGATTAAAAGGAATTTTTTTTTTTAATTAAGCAATTGGAGCAGCTCATCTGAATGGGAGAAGGGTGGTGAATAAGCACAACAGGGTGAGGTTCACAGGGGAGGTCTTTAATGGATCCAGGGCCTAGACTGCTAAGAGATTTGGGGGAGAATTTCCAAGGCACACAGTGGGGCTAGATGCCCAGCTCCAAGTGACTTTAATTGTGAGCCCAAATTTGCCTTTGAAAAGCTGCCCTTTAAAATAAGCCTGCCACTTCATAGCAACCATTGTAATGAATCCATAGCGGACACAGCAGGACGAGCTCTGCTCACAGCAGGTGATGTGAAGGAAGGCATTGGAAGGACTGATGGCGGTTGTGACTGCTCCATTGACGGGCAGAGCATCTTAATGGGAGCCTCACACAGCCTCTAGCTCCTGCTCTTGGATTCTTGGGGAGAATCATCCTGGATTTTGTTTTCATCTGTGGAGGCCTAAGAGGTTGCGAACTTTCCTTGAGGACACGGCTCTCAGCCCAGTCCTTCGTGAACAGCTCCTTTGCCATATGGACATTTGTAGGATGGCCTGCGGCTACATGTCAATGCGGCACAGTGCAGCTCACGCCTGTGGTGGAACTGGTCAGCATGAGCATTACAGCTGTGCTCCATGGGCTGGAGAGACCCTACAGTCGAATCATAAATTTACAGGTGATCCTGCCTTGGTGCTGGCAGGTCTCGGAGTATGTAACTTTCTACCCCTTGACAGCTGTCTGAGTCCAAGTCTCCCCTCCTTCAAACAAACCTTAACACTGCTATAACCCCCCCATATGTATTACTATTGTTGCCATTCACATCCACTCTGTTCTCATGCCATAATTCCCTCTTCAGTTTATTCCTTTTATTTTAATTATTTTATTTTGTTTTGGGAAAGTTTCATTGTTATTTTGGTAGAGACAACTGGACCCTTTATATAGCTGCTGCTAATAGTAAATAAATAAATCAATAAATAAATAATAATAAACACGTGGCCCTATACAAGTGGAGCCAGGAGGAGAAGTGATGCAGTAGCAGGGCTAGATTGGGCATAATGTCCATGGAGACCATAATGTGCTCAAGAATGCTGGCAGGAGAACCCTCAATGACCCTCTCTTCCCTTGTTCCACAGAGATTGGCTGCTCTCTCCTCTGAACTGTTCTCCAGCCTGCAGCGAAAAGGTCTGGTGCACAAGGAGTCAGGGTAATGGCCCCAAAAGCAGCTAGACTAGCCATGCTGGCCATTCTCGTCCCTTGGAACCCAGCCGTGCAACGTGTGGATACCCCCTGGGTGTACCTCTCCTAATTCCATATTTTGGCTCTTCCTGTGCAGAGCTAACATGAGAGTGCTGATCACCTGTATGATCCTCTCTGAGCACAAGCTGGCTCTACAGATACTTTAAGAGAAGCTGCTGCCGTCATCAACATGAATTGGTCACTGTCTCTGTTGAAGAACTAGTTGGTGTGAGCTTCACTGGCACCATCTTGCATGCTCATGATAAGCTGCTACAATCTGGTTTGTATTATCATTTTACGTGTAAGAGTCAGTGTCTAAATACAAGGCTAAAGCAGCAGCACTTAAGGCATGAATTAAACTCCCAAATGGAAATTTAGAGTCAAGGTTTTCACTCTGTCCTTAGTTAATCCTGCTGTTGTTAGTCACAGGTGAGTCTCCAATCTGTGTGTTACAATGTTCTAGAAAGAAGGTAAGTGAGGGCGAGCCCAGTTGTCTTGATTCTGAGTTAATATCCTTGGTGTTACCCAAGGGCTAACATTGAAGTATGTAATTTTAAAGAGCCGTGAATATTGGTAATAGCATACCACTTTCTACACTATAATATTAAAGGAGATCCGCTACTGGATGTACAACATTAGGTTCCTATAGCCCTTCCAAAAACTGTGAGGCAAAAATACAGTGTGCTATACTCAGGCTATTAAGTGTCTGCAGTAGAGGTAACCCTGTTTACCAGTGAGGACAATGGATGGTGGGAACTATATCTGGGGGTGCAGAGATACACCCATGTATCCTTCACCTAGGGGACAAGCAGGGCTGGCTGTTTAATGCTGGGAGAAACAATTTGGGTGAGCTAACCGTCATGAGACAGGAGAATGTCTCATGAGTTAAGTTTAGGGCACTCTCCTAGGACTTGGGAGACCTGGTTTCAAGTCCCTGCTCTGTCACAGACTTCCTGTGTCACCTTGAGAAAGTCACTTAGTCCTTGTGTCTCAGTTGCCCCCTCTAAAATGGGGATAACAGCACTTTCCTACTTCATGGTAGTGCTCTGAGGTTAAAGATTGTAAGATCTTGGCAGTCCCTCCTACCCCTATGATTCTAAGATGCTCAGATACTAGTGTAATAGGGGTCATATAAACAGACAGCAAGAGATTAGTAGCAGGCTAACTCAACGGTTTGTACGCATTTGATGGTTTCTGACCTGTTGCAATATGGAAATAGTTCATCCCAATATCTCCATATTGTTTTAGGCACTGTCAGCTGTAAAGCAATTTGGTTTAGGTTCATAAATTTCACTGTGATTATATTGATATATCACTATATAAAAGAAAACAGTTAAAGGGTCAGATTTCTCTATCCTTTCTTGTGCTGAGCAGCACTTCACTCTGCAAGTAGTTCTGCTGGTGTCAAAGGGCCTACTCGGAATAAATATTACTCGTTCTGAGAAATGATGGCAGAATCTGTCAGTAGGCTCAAGATTTTCAATGCCATCTATGGAAAGTCAATTCTCACTAATTTTAAGGGCAATGTGTGTCCAGCTGCTTTTGGCAGCTTTGAAATCATGAAGGGGAGTTAGGTATGGGAAGTGGTCCATGAGAAGACCTCTCTGTTAAGCTGTGGTCTGCTCTAAAAAAAACACACACACACACACACCACAAACTCTTGCTCTCTTGTTTTCAGCATAAACATGGGTATTGTGAAGTCCGGAGTTCTAATCCTAGTTCTGGCACTGACTCTTTCTTTGGCTTAGGGCAAGATGCCCAGGCCCAAAGCGTGTCTGGTTTATGTGGATCCATATGTAGGCAGGGGTAAAGGCACAAAAACTTCCGCATCCTGTGCTGGGGGTCAGCCAAGGTGTGCTCTGGGCTCATGCTGGAAAATCAAAGGAAGCAGGACCCTGGGTGGCGGGTAATGGAGGCTGGGGCTAGGCCTCCCCAAACCTCTGCTAATGCTCCCTGCCGCAGCCCTGGAGCCGGGCCATGGTGGAGCTCAGAGCTTCTCTGTCCGGCCCGAGGCTCAGGGCTGCTCCAGGCACCTCCCGGCCGGGCTGGGGCTCAGAGCTGCGCTGGGTTCGGAGCTGCACTGGTGGGCCAGCTGGTGAGAGCTGGGGGCCAGAAGGGGCAGAGTGGGGGCGGGGCCTCAGGCAGAAGAGGTGAGGCAGGGAGCTAGCCTCCCCGAACAGGGGGTCCACGCGCCACCCAGGAGCAGGATGAAGCTGAAATGAAACAGCCAGTGGAACTCCACCCTTTCAATGAGTAGTGGTGGTTCTGCTCCAGGGTACACTGTCACTCTAGTGACCCACTCCTCCACAAAGCATTGAGCTGTAGGTGCTACCTAGCCTTTCAGCTCTCTGCCTTAGTTGTCCCATCTGCAACATGAGGTCCCATCCTCACCGGGATGCTATGCAGATTAGATCGTGTTTGTCAGATCCCTTTGAATGACCTAATGTGCTATGTAAGTGCTAAGTAGTATCATTATCCAACCAAAATGCCCTTAGGAAGCATTACAAGTGACTACCTACCACCTTATGCTTCTGTTTACAAGAAATACTATTTTAGAATTGCCATCGTCCCCAATTTTACAGTACCGGGGACGAGGTTTCTAAAAGCAAGTCTGCACAATTCCTTCTTTCTTAATGCAGCAGAGGAGAGAGTACGAACAGAAAATGTATCCTTTCCTTCTTCCCTGCCCCATCCCTCTTCCAGACTTCCACTGGTTCATAAACTCCATTATTCTCCTCAGCACACAGCCTCCCATGCAATTCACAGCTCGGAAAACATTTTCACCAACAAGAACATCAGTGCACTTTACCTGGTATTACATTCTTCCCACTTCCTTGCTACAGAGCAGTGAAACTACACAGTAACTTAAATCCTTGAGCTTCATGAACACATTTTGCATAATGGAAGCTCAGAACAAAGCTTCATATGCTCATTACTAGGTTTGCCTGAAGCTAAAGATTCTCCCTTCTATCCACCCAGTATAAATGAAAGTGTCTAGAAAACTTTGCTTAAGACCCTTTAAAAATGAAGAAAGCAAATACACATAGTGGACCAAACCATGACTTCAATTAGAGCTTTACAACATTCCTGTGGAAGGTGTTGTTGTTTCCTTGGTGTTAAGAAGGGCAGATTTTGACCCAAGAGTATGGCTATTTTCAGTTGTTCAAACGTCTTTACCAGTAGGTGTATGTAGAGCACTCTCCCATTCATTCATTCATTCTCTACCTGTGAACCATGTGTTTTCTCTGAAGCACTTAGAGAGACGACCTCACCAGTCCAAACATTTACTAAAAATCACTCCTCTCTAGAAGGTTAATGCATCAGTGACTTATACAGGTTGAACGAGCAGAGATGAAATATTCCTTTCCTGATCATGTACACTTCAGATACTGCTAATATATCTGGACAGCCAGAGCTGCAGCCACTGTACATCACAGTGGTCCAACATTGAATTCTTGAAAGTCATCTCTTGTGCTAATGTTCCCATGTTATTTATTTTAAAACCCTTTGACAAATCTCTGCTTTGTTCAAATAAACGATTTCCCCATTTTCATTTTGAAGGGGGACATATTCTTTCATTGAATCATAGAAGATTAGGGTTGGAAGAGACTTCAGGAGATCACCTAGTCCAATCCCCTGCTAAAAGCAGGACCAACACCAACTAAATCATCCCAGCCAAGGCTTTGTCAAGACGGGCCTAAAAAGCCTTTAAGGATGGAGATTCCACCACCTCCCTAGGTAACCCATTCCAGTGCTTCACCACCCTCCTAGTGAAATAGTGTTTCTTAATGTCCAACCTAGACCTCCCCCACTGCAACTTGAGACCATTGCTCCTTGTTCTGTCATCTGCCACCACTGAGAACAGCCTAGCTCCATCCTCTTTGGAACCCCCCTTCAGGTAGTTGAAGGCTGCTATCAAATCCCCCCTCACGCCCTGCTCCCTCAGCCTCTCCTCCTAAGTCATGTGCCCCAGCCCCCTAATCATTTTTGTTGCCCTCCGCTGGACTCTCTCCAATTTGTCCACATCCCTTCTGTAGTGGGGGGACCAAAACTGGACGCAATACTCCAGGTGTGGCCTCACCAGTGTTGAATAGAGGGAAATAATCACTTCCTTCGATCTGCTGGCAATGCTCCTACTAATACAGCCCAATATCCCATTGGCCTTCTTGGCAATGAGGGCACACTGCTGACTCATATCCAGCTTCTCGTCCACCGTAACCCCTAGGTCCTTTTCTGCAGAACTGCTGCTTAGCCAGTCAGTCCCCAGCCTGTAACGGTGCATGGGATTCTTTCTTCCTAAGTGCAGGACTCTGCACTTGTCCTTGTTGAACCTCATCAGATTTCTTTTGGCCCAATCCTTCAATTTGTCTAGGTCACTCTGGACCCTATCCCTACCCTCCAGCATATCTACCTCTCCCCTCAGTTTAGTGTCATCTAAGAACTTGCTGAGGGTGCAATTAATCCCATCATCCAGATCATTAATAAAGATGTTGTACAAAACCGGCCCCAGAACCAACCCTTGGGGCACTCCACTTGATACCGGCTGCCACCTGGACATCGAGCCGTTGGCTCTCTTGGCTTCAAAAGGAGGTAGATAAGGTTGATTTTGATTCTAAGCAGGATTTTGAACGTTATTATATTTGGCTTTGTGTATTGGCCAAGAAACTTACTGATCAGAGGCACCAGTGATGGTGGTAACCGAATGTTGTTCCTACTAACGGGCTGAATTCTTTCTTTGTCAAGGTGGTGTCCGCACCTGCTAGTTTATACTAGTTTCATGCTAGATCAGAGGTCAAAGTGGAAAAAAAAAAGTAGATGAAGCATTGTCCATGTTCCCAGGTAACATCATTTTCTGATTAAAATTAGTATACACTTGCCTTGCAAGAGCTTAGTCATGGCTGTGTAAGCCAATCTAGGAGATGTGCTGTAATTAGTTTGAGAAAAAGATATAAAAGCCATTAAATATATATTCAGCATGTTAGTTTATGCATTTACTAAATAGGATAACGAAAGATAACTTCATACTTTCCTGTAAAACAGCCTGGCCACCCAAACACAAGTCCAGTGAATGGTTCCAGTTACACTAATGCCAAAATCTTTAGAACTACTACAATTGGGAAACTATTGAACTTTAACAGGAGTTTTGAATTTTCAGAGAGTTATCCAAACAAAGATGCATCTCTTGCAGAAGGGTATGTAACAGTGGGTTGAAAAGAATGCTATCTGACCATTTTTGAGCAAACCAAATTTTCATTTTCATGGAATTTCAGTTTTACAATGAAATAAAGAAACATTTGTTGTTTTGGGGGTTTTGTTGGAAAACTAATTTCAACCACAATGAAAATTTCCCAGGAAAACTTTAATTCACAACAAATCAATTTTTCAATGACAAATGGGTTTGATAAAAAAAAAAAAATTCCACAGCTGTAATATGCAGCTAGAGATGGGAAGATTCCCATTTTCTTCAATATGCTTTGGATCAGACCTCAAAAGGAGAAATTCTGGTCTTAGGTATAACCTGTGTAATTGCAGAGTAACTCCGTTAACTTCAATGGGAGCTGCTGAGGGCTCTGCATGTTTAGAAATCAGGCCACAGAAGGAGCTAAATATGGACTAACTTTAGGCTCTCGTTTTTGAAAATTCTTGGCCTAAATGACTACATAAGATGCAAGGCAGTGGAGGAGAGTGGAGAATCAGATCCAATGAGTCTAGGAGAAAAAAAAATCCATGTTTTTTATTTTCAATTATCAATAATAATTCAGTCACAGTTTATTAGCCCTGTACAAACTATTAAAATTGGAAAACAGTAACCAAGAGGAGTAAACCTACCATTTCAACGTTAACAATTGGAGGGAGTTTTTAACCAATGTTTTTTCTAAACAAAAAAATTAAAACTTGGAAAAAAAAATTGAAATTGATATTTCCACACAAAAAATAAATTTCAATTAAACCCCGTTTTCTCACACAGACAGTTTAATTAGAAGTTTTCTGACTAGTTCTGCACACTGATATTTCTCTTTTTATATACAGCTTTTTTCAGCACAAAATATTCACTGGAATAAAAGTCCTTTCCAGTAGCCATACTCTTCGAGATACTGCACAACTATAATTTAAACAGCTTCATATACACACATCAAAGGGGCTCTATGATTTACATGAGTGAAGCTGGGTTAGTTTGTTGTGTCATCTCAACCTGAAAAGGTGTGTGTGTGTGTATATTTTATATATATTAGGGCTGTCAAGTGATAAAAAAAAATCAATCACGATTAATCGCGCGATTAAAAAAATTTATCACGATTAATCACACTGTTAATACTAGAATATCATTTATTTAAATATTTTGAATGTTTTCTACATTTTCAAATATATTGATTTCAATTACAACACAATACAAAGTGTACAGTGCTCACTTTATATTTATTTTTGATTACAAGTATTTGCACTATAAAAAAACAAAAGAAATTTTATTTTTCAATTACCTAATACAAGTACTGTAGTGCAATCTCTTTATCATGAAAGTTGAACTTTAAAATGTATAATTATGCTCCTAAGAACATAAGAACGGCCATACTGGGTCAGACCAAAGGTCCATTTAGCCCAGTATCCTATCTTCTGACAGTGGCCAATGCCAGGTTGCCCCAGAGGGAATGAACAGAACAAGTAATCATCAAGTGATCCATTCCCTGTCTTCTATTCGCAGCTTCTGCCAAACAGAGGCTAGGGACACCATCCCTGTCCATCCTGGCTAATAGCCATTGATGAACCTATCCTCCATGAACTTATCTAGTCCTTTTTTGAACCCTGTTATAGTCTTGGCCTTCACAACATCCTCTGGCAAAGAGTTCCATGGATTGACTGTGCGTTGTGTGAAGAAATACTTTTTTTTGCTTTAAACCTTCTGCCTATTAATTTCATTTAATGACCCCTAGTTCTTGTGTTATGAGGAGTAAATAACACTTCCTTATTTACTTTCTCAACATCAGTCATGATTATATAGACCTCTATCATATCCCCCCTTAGTCGACTCTTTTCCAAGCTGAAAAGTCCCAGTCTTATTAATCTCTCTTCATACAGAAGCTGTTCCATACCCCAATCATTTTTGTAAAATTTTACAGCCTTCAAGTCCATTCAGTCCTACTTCTTGTTCAGCCAATTGCTCAGACAATTTCACTTGAAAGTGAGAACAAGCATTCTCATGGCACTGTTGTAGCCGGAGTCGCAAGATATTTATGAGCCAGATGTGCTAAAGTTTCGTATGTCCCTTCATGCTTCAACCACCATTCCAGGGGACATGTGTCCATGATAATGACAGGTTCTGCTCAATAACAATCCAAAGCAGTGTGGACCGACACATGTTCGTTTTCATCATCTGAGTCAGATGTCACCAGCAGAAGGTTGATTTTCTTTTTTGGTGGTTCAGGTTCTGTAGTTTCCACATCATAGTGTTGCTCTTTTAAGACTTCTGAAAGCATGCTCCACACCTCATCCCTCTCAGATTTTGGATGGCACTTCAGATTCTTAAATCTTGGGTCGAGTGCTGTAGCTATCTTTAGAAAACTCACATTGGTACCTTCTTTGCGTCTTTGCGTTTTGTGAAATCTGTGAAAGTGTTCTTAAAATGAACAACATGTGCTGGGTCATCATCTGAGACTGCTATAACATGAAATACATGGCAGAATGTGGGTAAAACAGAGCAGGGGACATACAATTCTCTTCCCAAGGAGTTCAGTCATAAATTTAATTAAGGCATTATTTTTTTTACGAGCGTCATCAGCATGGAAGCATGTCCTCTGGAATGGTGGCCGAAGCATGAAGGGGCATACAAATGTTTAGCATATCTGACATGTAAATGCCTTGCAANAGTAGATCACAACCTTTACATAGATGTGTTACATGGCCTATGTAGCAAAACCCTATTCCAGTTATATTATACATACATTTATGAGCCCCTTTATGGGGTACACTGTCACAATAAGACCCTTTATAAAATGTCTATATTTCAGATCTGTGCCCTCATGATTTTTTGCAGGGGGTCAAGAAGGTGGGGACACAATCTGCTTTCCTGTTAAAGCTTTTAAATGTATTTATTTCCGAGGACAGTTCTGCCATGACTTAGTATCCACTCATGATCCTGAGCAGGTCACTTAGCCTTCTGTGCACCTCACTCTCCTCCATCTATAAAACAGGGATAGTGTTTCCCTACCTGTGTAAAACACTTTGAGATCTACAGCTATAGAGTGCTGTAAAGGTGCAACCTGAGAACCTCATAATGCCAACAGAGGGGTTACAGAAATCTCATGAGTCTAGTTCAAAGAATACTATGTGAAGTCTCAAATGAAAACCAGTTTCACGCTGACCATTAATATCATTGTAAAATATATTTACAGACAGGAAGTAAGGAGTATCACACACACACACTGAAAATATGGTTGTTGTTTCTTAAATCTGTATCAACCAAATTCACCACCAAAGGTGAAAAAGAGGTTTTCCTCCAGACAGGAGATAAGAAATGTGTTTCTGTCAGGACATAAATTAAGCATTGTAAGCTAACAGAATGTATGCCCAGTTATATACAAAGTCAAATGGTAACAAAGGTGTGAAATCAACAGGAATTGAGTCCACAGGAAAAAACAAGCCCTGGGAGTTATCCTGTCTCTGAATAAAGACAATATATTGTGGGGGTATTGCTATGCGGCAAAGACGACAGCCCGGTATCCTGCACCTAAAAAGTTAATGGACAGCGCACGTACGTTCATGAAAACAGGACCTCAACCAGCTGTGGTTGAAAATGTTGTAGAGGACTTTGGGCGAGAAGCTTCTTCAGACAGGAGGTTGGCTGTTATGTTTAGTCTCTAGCAAGTGTGTTACGTTTTTGTTTTGCATGTAATCATTCATTTCTTACTCACTATCACTTGAATCTTGGCTATCAAACTTATTCTTGTTTTCACTATAAATATATTGAAGCGCTGTGACGTTCAGCATGGTGCAGATCCTGCGTTGAATCTTACAAGCTGGTGTGTTCTGTTCCTTTGGGAACAGACCTGATAGTTCTGAGAGAAACCAGTGTCAGGGGCTGATATCACAGGGGGCAATGCTTCAGAGGGACTCAGGGTGCACCTATTTTTAACCTGCAGTCAAAATAAGGGCTGGCACAGCCAAGAGAAGAGGGCTTGAGTACCTCAGAGACTGGGGGTGTTAAGAAGCCCACACACACCTAAGCACCAGCATGACTCTCTCATGCTAGAGGCAGGTGCCTCACAGTCCTGGGTACCCCAAGAACCACCAGAAATGGTGTTCTTATTAATATTTATCCTGGCTGGTTGCAGTGTAACACCGCAGGTGACTGAGCCAACCAGAAGAATTTATGTTAGTTCTTTTGTATAAGACAGTCTAAGGCCCCGGTCCTGCAATGACTTACACCAGGATTATGCAATGTCGCTGAAGCTGATGAGGCTACTCACAATATATAAAGTTAAGCACGTGTGTAAGTCTTTGCAGAATCGGGTCCCTACTGTTTTAAAGTAACAGGGTGTGGGCACTTTCTTACACTTAAACATATTTCCTGCCCCTCGTGTCACAGCCATTCTATTATCTGCCAGTAGCAGTGTGAAATCGAAGTATCTGGAGGTGGGACTGTAGCTGTATGAGTTCTGCGGTGGTGTACATATAGCAAAGTGAAACAATTAAAGGGCTGATCCAATGCCCACTGAAGTCAACAGACAGGCTCCTGATGATTTCAATGGGCATTGGAGCAGACCCTAAGTGCTAGGAGAACACGTTCTCATGCTTGTGGCAACAGACACCTGTTTCGACACAATTTGGAAATCCTAACAACTGCATCAAAAAGCCATCCAAACCCAAGCCCCAGCCTCACGCCGTGCTCCCACAGTGGCTTCAGACCAGTACTAAATCACTGCAGAGCACAGACATCTCAAAGAGAGTCAGAGAGTACACATGGTAGTAAAAGCCTTTGCGGAGGCATTACATAACGATAATCAGTTCAGGAAGCCTATGCTTTCAGCATTGGAAACGAAATGAAATTTCAAAGCCACAAAGCAAAGCAGGAAGAAAGTATTATCCTGGAAGCAGGGATCCAGTGGGGTAATAATGCTGCATAGCTCCTCTATAGCACTTTTCATCCATCGCTCAGTAGCACTGCCAGGGAGCTCGCGTGAGCAGTGGGGTGTGGAACAGATGCAGAGGCAGAGAGCTCTGCATGGATTCTGGGAGCTGAGCCGTCTGCTCAGCCAATGGGCCCCACATAAGACCCATCCCCAACAGAGCAGAAGCAAACACACACAAGTGCCTCTCTAGATGGGGATAACAGGGCCCTGGCTTGTTGAGTACAAAAGATTTTTAAATCCTGGATCTCACGTTAGACAGTGACCCTTTAAGAAGGCTAGAAGACAGATCATTGAGAACATTCCCTTCCTCCTCCTCCTCCAGTTATAAATATTTTTTTAACGTAACTGAAGGATTAGATATCAGCACCCAGGTTTGTGATGCATTGTGGCTTCGACATAATGAATCCCTCATTTCCCTCTTTTCCACTTCAGTCAAGCCCTATCAAATGCCCTCAAACCATTACTGTAACAGTGGGATGACAGTTTAATTAGATCAAGACTTGGCAAGAGGAAGAATACTGGAAACAGAGACAGTTATGGATTACAGTCTGAGCCTTCGCTACCTACCCCTCTTCCAGCCCACCTACAGCAAGTGCTACCTCAGGAATGCCAGGAGAGAAAGACATTTCCACACACACACACAGATAATGTATCCCATTTGAGGGTTATCAGTTAATCTAAATGACAGGGGTTACAGTGTCAGCCATTCTTTCTGTCTCCATATTTCTGAGAACCAGAATACTGCTTTTTGCATTCCAGGAAGGCATTCTCAGAATGAGCAGTCAAGAATGGTAATGCAGAGACACCTAGGGTGAAATTCTCACCCCAGGGAAGTCAATGGCAAAACTCCCAGTAACTTCAGTGAGGCCAGGAGTTCAGCCCTGGGATTTTCATAAAGAACAGAAGAACACATTAGATGGGGAGGCCACTATTTTAAGAATACACCGCTACCCCGATATAACGCTGTCCTCGGGAGCCAAAAAATCGTACTGTGTTATAGGTAAAACCGTGTTATATCGAACTTGCTTTGATCCGCCGGAGTGCGCAGCCCCCCCCCCCCTCCCCCCGGAGCGGTGCTTTACCACGTTATATCCGAATTCATGTTATATCGGGTCACGTTATATCGGGGTAGAGGTGTATTTATAACTAATAAGCCTGTAGTCCCATTCAGCTGAGTGGCTCAGAGAACTTGACCATCATTCACAGACTCCAAGGCCAGAAGGGACTGTTACGATCAGGTAGTCTGACCTCCTGTATAACACAGGCCAGACAACTTCCCCCCCAAAATTCCTAGAGCAGATCTTTTAGAAAAAACATCCAATCTTGATTGAAAAATTGCTAGTGATGGAGAATCCACCATGATAAATTGTTCCAATTGTCCATTGATTAATTCAGGCTTGCAGCACTACCTCTGAAGGAGCTATCATTGTGTCCATTTTACAGGTATGTAAATTAAGGCACAAAGGATGGAATTCACAAGGGGGGGACTTAGTACTTGCAATGCTGAGCACTGTAGTCTTTAACTTTTACATGCCTGTGACACAGCCTTGGCAAAGGATCCCCTGTTCTTTGCAAACGTTTCTCATCTCAGACCTTAGGAACTCACTACACCAAACATGTCTAGCAGGATATTTATCTATAAAAGATAACATGCATGGTATCTACAAGAAGCTCATAACTTGTCAAGATTCATAAACTTTGTGAGATGCATGTACAGGTAATATTTAAGGAATAGTGTATTTATACTGAAAGTACGCTTTATGGACCTGGAGTAGAAATTCGTCACCGGGAGACGGTATATCTGAGTGATGGCCTGTTTGGGTAAGAGGAGGACTTGTCATACCAACCTGTTTGGCCGGTGATGCAATGCAGGCCTCAATTGTTTAGCCTTGCACAATACTAAGATTTTGAATGGGAAACCATCAGAGGCAAAGACAAACAATCAAAACCACTTAACAGCAAAGAAGAAACTTAAGATGGAGGTTTGCCCTATCTGTGAATAGAAACAAAATGCCGTTTCAATATAACAGACTAGGGAGAAGCACTCTTTATCCTTTCAGTGAGGAAACCTGTTGCAAAGCAGGGGTCCTTCATTAACGTTTGGATCCTGGTTCTGGTGAAACTAGCTAGCTCTGCAACCAACAACTTTGGGCAGGAAACCTATTTTATTAGATAGAAAACTATTAATAGTAACTATTAATATGTGTAGACCCAGGTTCATGTTTTATGATTTTGGTTTTGGTTGTTACCGTTTGTTTTCATCACTCTCTCTTGTTTCTGGCTCAATCTTTATTCTCTGTTAACGAAATCTATCTTTGTTTTACTATAAGTGGTCACAAGTGCTGTGCAGCTTAAGGTAAAACTGGTAAACTGAGGCACATTACACCTCTGGGGGCAGAGAAGCTGGAATCTGAGAGTAGACAGTTCAGGGGCTGGCTATCATGAGGGAATGATTCAAAGTGCACCTATTGTTAACATGCAGGGCAGAGGAAAGAGTTTGGGTGGCAGAAGGGCTGGTAGCATCAGAGAGCTGACACCCAGCCACCACTGGAGGCAGGGTGTAATAAGGTGACCCACAATCCTGGGTCAAAGTGCCCTGCCACCCAGTGGGATTCATGATCTGGAGTCAGGCATTCAGACTCCCTATACAATGGGGAGAGATAGGTGCCTAAAAGTGGGATTCACAAAAACCTGCAATCTGAGCAGGGAGCCACTTAACCTAGCCAATAGGAAGTGCCAATGAGAGGGGTTGAAGTCCCGCCCCAGAACAAGAGAGACAGGCGTCTATCGCTGCTTGGTAACCCCAGCCATGACTCCTTTCCTGGTGTTAGGCACCTAAGCCAGAGCAATTGAGGTGCTGGTGCCTCCCCACCCCAATAACTTTCAGCCCGCTGGTTAGAGCACTCACTCAGGATGGAGGAGACCCAGGTTCAATTCCCCTCTCTGCCTGATGTGCGGAAGAGATTGAAGGTGGGAGTCGTCTCTCCACGAGAAGACCCCAGTGGTGGATCGGGCACATACACAGGACTGTCTAGTACTCTGCGGCTGTGAAGGCGGATGAGGGCGGCAGCAGGAGGGAGGCCCCTGGTTGTCTTGGATCTCCTTGCCACTGGTCAGGGTTTCACTCCTGTCAAGTTTTGTGTGGTTACTGCCTGCGCACCGGTTTCCCCATGTTAAAAGATTTCACGCGCAGGCCTCTCTCTCCTAGGAGGGTGCCCTAACCCCCAGGCTATGGCAGAGCTCTTTCCATCTCTCCTGTCAAAGCTGTTCCACTTTGTACAACTCCATAAATATGAATTAGATCAGGGAGAGAGAGAGAGAGCGGCTCTCTGTGCTGGTGGGGAGCGCAGTCACCTGGGAGGCAGGAGACTCAGGGATCAGTCCTCCTCTGCCAGTGGATATTACTTATTTATATGCAGTGGAATGGCTTCAACAGGGGAAATTGAAACAGCCCTGCCTCAGGGTACCCCATTGCCCAGGGGTCAGGGCACTCCTTAGGAGAGGGGAGACCCAAATTCAATCCCTTCTCCAAGGCATCCAGAGGGGGGAATTTAACCCGGGTATCCCATATCTTGGTGTGACGGGCCCTAACCACAGGGCTAAGATTTATTAGCGGGGGAAGGGAAGCACCACCTCCTCCTCTTGCCATTCGGCATGGGATTAGATGTTCTCTTTGCACATCGATCAGCTTGGGCCCCAAAGGCAAGCTAGGTGCGGGAATGTCTCATTTGAGAATCCTGCCATGATTTAGGAGCTCAGCTCCTGGGTGGTGTCAGGACCGAGGTAGTTGTGTGCACGCCCAGTCACCAAAATTTAAGTTTCATAGACTCATAGACTTTAAGGTCAGAAGGGACCATTATGATCATCTAGTCTGACCTCCCGCATGATGCAGGCCACAAAAGCTGACCCACCCACTCCTGGAATAATTCTCTCCCTTGACTCAGCTGTTGAAGTCCCCAAATCATGATTTAAAGACTTCAAGTTGCAGAGAATCCTCCAGCAAGCGACCCCTGCCCCATGCTGC
>QXTE01000946.1:11885-51771 GCA_003942145.1 Platysternon megacephalum
GCAAACTTTCAAAGACGGATGCCTCGTGATGGCCTTCGCTCGTGGGGATGTTGCCTAGTTGTCAGGGTTTCGGCCCTTCGGGGGGGAAGGGCGTGGCAGATGGTGGGGGAGCCCAGGGTCTCCCACTGGGCTCTGACCCAGGCCACTCTGAGGGCAACACAAGGGGGTGACACTTCCTACCACCCTGCTATTGTCCAAAGTTTGCAGTTTATCACAGGAAGCTCTGAAGGGTGCTTGGCACCTCTTCGCGGGGGGGCGTGGCATAGCAGCTCTCTCCTTCTTGGGGTGGCAGCTGCCTCTATAACACTGACAGAGCCCGGTCGTCGACTCGTCGGTGACCAGGATCAAACTGGAGACCTCTGGAGCTTAGTGCATGGGCCTCTACAACATGAGCTAAAAGGCACCTGGCTGTTAGCTTAGGCTGTAGAGAAGACTCATTTTATCTCTCCCTCTAAGTGGTCTTGGTGCCACTAGCTGGGACTCACCACCACACCCAGAAGGTGTGTGGGTTACATACTTCCCCTAGCTGAGGAAGCGTGTCCTGAGCTTCAGAGACTTCCCAGTTGTAATCCCAGACAACCCCTGTAACGATGCGGCCTCTGGCGGGACACTACTGAGAGTATCAGTTCAGGACAAATTGCTTGGAGCAGGGCAGTCACAGCCCAAAGCTGGGTGTCCTTTACTATTAAGGCACGCCAAACTAGCCATACAGAGAGGACTTTGGTTTTACGCCACTGGCTAATCGGAAGTCATACAAGCAATTCCCTCAGATATTCCAGTTGCCTTGTATCACCACCAGCACCACTCCTTATGGAGATGAATGGTTATGAAAACCAATACCCCAGTAAAAGAAAAAAGGTTTTCTCAAAGGACCCCAAAGGACCAAGCCCCAGACCCAGGTCAATATACAAATCAGATCTTACCCACAAATCATGCTGTTGCCAATCCTTTAGAATCTAAAACCTAAAGGTTTTTCATGAAGGGAAAAATATAGATGAGAGCTAGAATTGGTTAAATGAAATCAATAACATACAGTCATGGCAAAGTTCTTGGTTCAGGCTTGTAGCAGCAATAGAATAAACTGCAGGTTCAAATCAAGTCTCAGTACATCCACAGCTGGGATGGGTCATTCAGTCCTTTGTGTAGAGCTTCAGTTTGGAGCAAAGTCCCTCCAGAGGTATGAAGCAGGATTGAAGACAAGATGGAGACGAGGCATCAGCCTTTTATGGTCTCTTGCCATATGGTCTTTGCTTTCTTTTAGTGCCTTAACAAGGGTGAGGCGAGTGAGGCACTTGCCTCGGGCACACAAAGTCGGGGGTGGGGGGGTGGGGCGCAGAAAGTGGTGGAGAGAAAAAAAAAAGATGCTGGCAGGGAGATATTTATAACCCAGGTGATCTCCCCTCACCTGCCGCCCCCCCACCTGCCTTCCCAGAGTGTCTCCCAGCCCCAGAGCAGAGAGTCCCTGTCTTTCCCCTGCAGCAACTGCTGCCGCAGGGTCCTAGTGCCCCCAACTCCACTGCCAGGGCAGACTGTCTCTGAGCCTGCCCTTCCCCCTCAAACCCTTCCCTTTTCCGGCGGGACCCTCCAGCAGCACAGGGGGCCCCCCCGCCCGCAGTCACTGCTCCTGCCCCATGCTGGGCAAGGAGGCAGCCCCATCCCTCACCCCCAGTGAAGCTACAGTCAGGGGCAAGAGCAGGGGAGGAGGCGCACGCAGCGCCCCCCAGCACCCACCACGGGGGAGGCGAGGGTGATTCCTGGACCTGAGAGGGGCCCTAGGAGCACATGCAGTGACAGTGGTGGGGGTGAGTGTGCTGCTGGGGGGGCGGGAAATGGGAGCTCCTCCCCCCGAGCTTGCTGCTGCCGGCAGGGAAAGGGCTGGGGGGAGTCCTCCTTTCTGGCCCCTGTCCCGGAGCAGCCTGCCTGCACCCCAAACTCATCCCCAGCCCTGCCCCACCTCAGAGCCCACAACCCCAGTCAGAGCTTTCACCCCCCCCCCCACTGCACTCTCAACCCTCTGCCCGAGCCCTGAGCCTCTCCCACACCCCAAACCTCCCATTCCCAGCCCCAGACAGAGCCCTCACCCCTACTCTCGCCCTGAGCCCCTCCCACACTCCAAACCCCTCATCTGCAGCCACAACCCACAGCCCTCACCCCTGGACCCCTCCCATCCCCAAACTCCCTCCCAGAGCCTGCCCCCCAATCCCCTGCCCCAGCCTAGGGCCTGCACCCCAGACCTCCTCCCNAGCATTCTCGGGACACATGCTGATCCCTAGTCGCCACTGCTGATATCCAGCACCTCCCTCCTCTCTTAACCTGAGTCCTGCTCTGGATTGGAACTGGACTGGAACCAAAAACCATCTTGGAAGCAACATTACCAGCCCAAGCAGTAAAAAATCGTGAGTTAGACCCCCCAAAATCACAGGCTCTACCGCTGCCGCTTCATTCATTTTTCGGCAGCAATTCGGCAGCAGGCCCTTCCCTCTGAGAGGGACTGAGGGACCCGTCGCCGAATTGCCACCGAGGAGCCGGCCCTGGGGGAGGGCGCAATTTTATATTCTTGCCTTGGGCGCAAAAATACCTAGTTACGGCTCTGGTAGAGACTCTGGGAAATGTGCAGGCCATAGTGGATGGCTTTGCTGCAATGGGGTTCCCTAACTGTGCTGGGGCGATAGACGGAGTGCATATCCCTATCTTGGCACCAGACCACCTTGCCAAAGAGTACATAAACCGCAAGGGGTACTTCTCAATGGTGTTGCAAGCACTGGTGGATCACAAGGGCTGTTTCACCGACATCAACGTGGGATGGCCAGGAAAGATGCATGACGCTCGCATCTTTCGGAACTCCGGGCTGTTCGGAAAGCTGCAAGAAGGGACTTTCTTCCCAGACCAGAAAATTACCGTTGGGGATGTTGAAATGCCAATAGTTATACTTGAGGACCCAGCCTACCCCTTGCTCCCATGGCTCATGAAGCCATACACAGGCAGCCCAGACAGCAGCAAGGAGCAGTTCAACGATAGCAGAGTAAGTGAAGAATGGTGGTAGAATCTGCCTTTGGAGCTTTAAAGGGGCACTGGCACAGTTTGCTGAGTAGGTTAGACCTCAGCAAAAGCAATATTCCCATTGTTATTGCTGCTTGCTGTGTGCTCCATAATATCTGTCAGAGTAAGGGGGGGACGTTTATGGCAGGGTGAGAGGTTGAGGCAAATCGCCTGGTGGCCAATTTTGAACAGCCAGACACCAGGGCAATTAGAAGAGCACACCGAGCTGCATTGCACATCAGAGAGGCTTTGAAAAACAGTTTCATGACTGACTAGGCTACGGTGTGACAGTTGTGTGTGTTTGTCCTTGATGCAAACCCGTCCCCTTTTGTGAATGTACTTCCCTGTAAGCCAATCCCCCTCCCCCCCTTCGACCACAGTTGGCACAGGAAATAAAGTCCCTACTGTTCTGAATCCATTCATTCTTTCTTCATTAAAAAAACTTGAGATCACTGACAATGCTAACTAGTAAAAGGAAGCCTGGGTGTACAAAGGGTTTGATAACAGGGTGGGGTGGGGGAGGAGGGAAGGACAAGGCCACATTGCTTATTGTAGCCACACTATAAATCAAAGCTGTTTGAATGACAATCTTCTGTTGCTTGGGCCGTCCCCTGGAGTTGAGAGGCAGGGTGCCTGGAGCCTCCCCCCATGCATTCTTGGGCGTCTGGGTGAGGAGGATATGGAAGTTGGCGAGGAGGGCAGGCGGTTACACAATACATGCAGCAGGGGTCTGTACTCTAGTTGCCTTTCCTGCAGCTCCACCAGATGCCTGAGCATGTCTGTTTGCTCCCGCATTAGCCTCAGCATCTCCTGCTGCGTGTTTCGATCATGCTCACTGTATGCTTTCCTGGCCTCTGCCACTGAATGCCTCCATGCGTTCAGCTGTGCCCTATCAGTGCGGGAGGACTGCATCAGCTTGGAAAACATGTCATCGCGAGTGCGTTGTTTTTTTTTGCTTTCTAATCTGCGATAACCTCAGGGACGGAGTTGATGTGGGGAGCATAGAAACATTTGCAGCTGCAGGGGGGGGCGGGGGTGAGGAAAGGGAGAGCAGATTTTAAGAAGATACATTTCTGAGAACAAAAGGGAGACTTTCACAGTGAATCAAGCAATTCACAGCAGACAGCACATGTGTTTTAGGTACAAGGTCGCATTTTCCCTTTAATATTGAGCGCCTGCCGGTATGGTGACACATCACACACAGCTGGGCAACAGAATTTGGTTTGCAGGCAGCCATGGTAAGCCAAAGGGTATACGGGGTTGGCTTCTTCCGCGTTCATAACATGTGGGAATGGTTTCAAACTGCAGCACCCTCCTTTCCCATAGCAACCAATGCCGGTTGGGTTTGCCGTTTAAAAGGAGGGGCTGCGGTTGCCATTTAAAAGGAGGGGTTGCAGTTTTGGGGTGGATGTGCAGCACACCCCTAGTGCNCTCCCCAGAAACCTTATGCAAAGGCTTTCAGAGTACCTCCAGGAGAGCTTCATGGAGTTGTCCCTGGAGGATTCCCACTCCATCCCCAGACACATTAACAGACTTTTCCAGTAGCTGTACTGGCCGCGAATGCATCCCAAGTCTTCAGGGCAAATCAAACATTAAAAACAATTGCTTTTAACCCCTGTAGTGTCGTTACAAATGTGCACTCACCAGAGGTGCCTTCTCCGCCTTCAGGGTCTGGGAACAATAGGCCATGGGAGGGTATTGGCTCCAGGGTGAGGAAAAGGTCCTGGCTGCCAGGGAGAACGGATTCTCCACTTGCTTACTGCGCATTTTCCTCCTCTTCCTCATCCACAAAATCCTCATCCATGTTGCGTGAGGCTCCCACCTTGCAGGTGTCCACGGAGAGTGTTGGGGTACCGGTAGGGTCCCCCCTATAATGGCATGCAGCTGATCATAGAAGCTGCATGTCTGGGGCTCTGACCCAGAGTGACCGTTTGCCTCCTTTGTCTTTGGTAGGCTTGCCTGAGCTCCTTAATTTTCACACGGCACTGCTGTGTGTCCCTGGTGTAGCCTCTGTCCACCATGCCCTGTGCAATTTTGGCATATATATCAGCAGTTCTTCTGCTGGTTCGGAGTTTTGCCTGCACAGATTCTTCTCCCCATACAGCAATCAGATCCAGTGTCTCCCATTCGCTCCATGCTGGAGCTTGTTTGCAATTCTGGGACTGCATGGTCACATTCTGCTGAGCTCACCATGCTGACCAAACAGGAAATGAAATTCAAAAGTTCCTGGTGTTTTTCCTGTGTACCTGGCTAGTGCATTGGAGTTGAATGTGCTGTCCAGAGTGGTCACATTGGAGCACTCGGGGATAGCTCCCGGAGGCCAATACCATCGAATTGCACAGCGCTGCATCTACAGTACTCCAAATTCGACCCAGGAAGGTCAATTTTAGCACTACTCCCCTTGTCGGGGAGGAGTACAGCAGTTGATTTTAAGAGCCCTTTAGGTCAGCGGAAAGGGGTTGGTTGTGTAGACGCAGTCATTATAAAATTGACCTAACGCAGCTAAGTTTGACCTAACCCCGTAGTGTAGACCAGGCCTTAGACTCACTGCTGCAGTACCTATTTAAACTGCTGAGCCCCTGCCTGAGGGCCTGAGCCTTGAACTCTTTACTGCCTAGACTTGACCCAGGGCCTGGGCCTATTGATGATATAAACTGCTGCTCAGCCCCTGCCCAAGGGCCTGAGCTGTGACTCTTTACTGCTCTGCCCTGACCCAGGGCCTGGGCTTGTTAACTGCTAGCTGTGTTTGCTTAGCCCCTGCCCAAGGGCCTAATCTGTGAATCTTTACTAGCCAGGGCCTGCTCTTCTTAACTGATAATTGTTACCCTTTCCTGTATATTCAGTGTGGAAAAATAGCATGCAATCATGTAATTAAAAGACTGTCACATAATGCATACACACAGTGGGGCAGAATTGCACAGGCATTTCCTAACTTTTCAGTGCCTGACTTTGCAACCTAAGTAACTTTCCATTAACATATCACCAGGGTCACAATTTTGACATTTGCACATTGGCTTCAACGGGTATGAAAATGTATCAGTTTACTTTTAGGTGCCTAAATATGAACTAGAAGCCTCATTTCACACATCCATTTTTTTCAAGATGTTGGCCATTGTGCCTGCAGCCACTCAGAGTACAATTCTGGTTTTAATAGTCCAAACAACAACAACAACAACAACAACAACAGTGCACTTAATTTGCTGTTTGCTGGCATCATCTATACATAACAATTTATATGGAAAACGCAAAGATTTGTTTGCGATGGAGAATCTGTAATGCAATCCTGCACTGATTTGCATCCACTGCACTGCAGCTGCGTCTCTTTTGTGACAGTGGAACCTACCTGCTGACAAAGCTTCCTTTTCTAAAAGAGGCTGTCATGGAACTAACATCCTTTCTGGAATTATGGGAAGTTTTTATTGTCCTTTGACCAGAGTCATGCTGAGACGTTGAAACAGTGTGATACATTAGGAGGCCTTATTTGGACTAATTTGGGGAGCTTCTGTTGATCAGTCTGCAGATAAAATATACTTGGACTTTCCAGGCAAATCAAGTCAATCTTTAAATATTAAAATTGAAACCTAGTTTTGAAGCATGAGACCAGTAGGGAGCCTGTGCAAACTATGAAGATAAATCTGATACTTGTGGACACAGGCTTTTGAAAATCTTATGGCTGTATTGTGCAATAGGAGCAACCTATGAGTGGTTCCAGGGCTGCCTAAAATAGAAAGAATAACAGTAGTACAATCTGAAAACAAAGAAGCAATAATAATAATAAATAATCAGGAAAGATCAATAGAAAAATATCTGTGAAGCAGGTCACAGGCAGTCACTGTACAGCAATAAGGAAGAGGATATACAAATAAAAGGCAGGAGAAAGGAGTAGATCATCACAAATGTAATAGAATCTTTCTGAGATTTGCATCCCAACAAACACAGGTGAGTCTTCCATGTTCAATACCTGAAAACATCTCCCATCTAACATTCCGCTGTGATACAAAGGCAGGACAGAAGAGGCCCTGATAAGATACCAGAAGCCTGGCACTTCAGTGAGGCATTTTCCTCTGCAACAATTTCTCTTGGCGCGTCAGAAGCTGGACAAGCATTAGTGACCACAGGCAGAACCATGTTTCCTGCAATTATTATTGGTTTGATCATTTTAGGAATTGAGTTCATTACAGGGATTATAGCAAATGGATTGATGATCATTGTGAATTGCAGTGAGTGGATCAGAAACAGAAAACTGACCTGTTGTGATGTGATCCTGACTAGCCTGGGCATCTCCAGATTTTTCCTACAGTGCATGATAATGATGAATGGTACCTTCTTTCAATTATCTACAGAGATAAATGTACAGTGTGTTATGGTGAGAACATTGACTGTTGTCTGGATATTTCTAAATACTCTCAGTCTATGGTTTGCCACCTGGCTCAGTGTCTTCTACTGCGTGAAGATCGCCAACTTCAGCCAACCTCTCTTCCTCTGGCTGAAGCGGAGAATATCAGGGCTAGTGCCACAGCTACTCATGGGATCCTTTCTGGTCTCCTTGGTCACCTGTCTCCTTTTCATCAATGCCATAGAGAGAAAGTACATAGACAATTCAATGACTAATCTATCAGGAAACACCACCGGGGAATGTCAATATAAGGTTGATTTATCTTCTAGCCTCTTTTATTTGTCCATGCTTGGATATACCTCTCCCTTCATTATATTTATTATTTCCTCCGTACTGTTAATCACTTCCTTGTGGAGACACAGCAAGAGAATGGAAAAAACCACAAGCAGCTCCAGGGACACCATTACCGAGGCTCATGTCAGAGCAATTAAAGGACTGATCTCTTTCATTTTCTTCTACATTTCTTACTTTGTGGCACTATTAATATTTTTGTTAGCATTATCTACCATCAGCCTCTACTATTTATGGTTAGTGATAATGGGTGCTTATCCCTCTGGGCACTCTGTTATCCTAATTCTGGGTAATCCCAAACTGAAGAGAGTAGCAGTAAGGGTTTTGCACTATGCTGGGTGCAGGCTGAGAGATGCAGTTTTATAAAACTGCTCATGATGAAACTCCACAAAGACATCCCCTTCTCCCCTCTATTTATTTATCAAATATTTTTCCCTACTTCAGCATGCACTAAAATTACAAGATTGCCATCCAGAGCTTTGCTTTTTGAGGATAGTGGTAGAGGACCATGTTAAACTTAGAGTGACATGATTCTTTTTTCTTAAATGTTTGTGAATTAATAACTCATGCAAGTCAAGGGCAAACTCCTCTTGATTGTGAGCTAGATTTCCTGAGATTGAGGAGCCCTGGAACTAATACAAATATCCAGTCATGCTAGGGTCTTAAGATGAGAGATATGGACTGGAACCCCAGGTCCAAACTACAAGATCTCACAATCCCAGATACCTGCAAGGGCCTCTAATGATCATCACATTAACAAATGAAAACAAAAGGTGACCTAGAGAATCTACCCTGTTGTTATGAAAGGTGCTAGTGGCAGCCACCAGGTGAGTCTTTGATCTTAAGACAATCACAGACCTAGTTAAAGTCAATGGGTGTGATAAGCATTCTTTCAGACTCTATAGAAGGAGCTTTTAAGTCCCTTTATGTAGTAGAGAGAGCTACAATCAAAGAAGCAACTGTCCAAGGCACATGGCAGGTGTGATGTTACTGACATAACTTGTAACCATATAGATCATTGTTGCAACCACTGTTATATATTTGTAGCAAATATTGTACAAAGGTTGTTGTGTAAGGTGTCTATGGAAAGGTTATGATTTGCTGATTATGATTGTGCTATCTGTATGGGTGTATCATTTTTGTAGTTGAAATTAAGAATATTGGCTATGTACTGGGCAAAAATCACATTGAGGAAGAAAGCTACTAGAGCCTCCCCTGGGATAGTGCTTAGGGTGTGCTATAGACCACCGGGATCTGATTTGGATATGGATAGAGACCTTTTAAATGTTTTTAATGAAGTAAATACTAATGGGAATTGTGTGATCATGGCAGACTTTAACATCCCAGATATAGACTGGAGGACAAGTGCTAGTCATAATCATAGGGCTCAGATTTCCCTGGATGTGATACTGATGGATTCCTTCACCAAGTAGTTGCTAAACCAACAAGAGGGGAGGCCATTTTAGATTTGATTTTGGTGAGTACTGAGGACCTCATAGAAGAAATGGTTGTAGGGGACAACCTTGGTTCGAGCGATCATGAGCTAATTCAGTTCAAACTAAATGGAAGGATAACCAAAAATAGATCTGTGACTAGGGTTTTTGATTTAAAAAGAGCTAACTTAAAAAAATTAAGGAAATTTGTTAGGGAAGTGGATTGGACTGAAGAACTTGTGGCTCTAAAGGCGGAGGAGGCCTGGAATTACTTCAAGTCAAAGTTGCAGAAACTATCAGAAGCCTACATCCCAAGAAAGGGGAAAAAATTCATAGGCAGGAATTGTAGACCAAGCTGGATGAGCAAGCATCTCAGAGACGTGATTAAGAAAAAGCAGAAAACCTACAAGGAGTGGAAGATGGGAGTGATCAGCAAGGAAAGCTACCTTATTGAGGTCAGAACATGTAGGGATAAAGTGAGAGAGGCCAAAAGCCATGTAGAGTTGGACCTTGCAAAGGGAATTAAAACCAATAGTAAAAGGTTCTATAGCCATATAAATAAGAAGAAAACAAAGAAAGAAGAAGTGGGACCGCTAAACACTGAGGATGGAGTGGAGGTTAAGGATAATCTAGGCATGGCCCAATATCTAAACAAATACTTTGCCTCAGTCTTTAATGAGGNAATGAATCTGTAAACTCAGGGGTTGTACTGTATGACTGGAGAATTGCTAACATAGTTCCTATTTTTAAGAAAGGGGGGAAAAAATGATCCGGGTAACTACAGGCCTGTTAGTTTGACATCTGTAGTATGCAAGGTCTTGGAAAAAATTTTGAAAGAGAAAGTAATTAAGGACATTGAGGTCAATGGTAATTGGGACAAAATACAACATGGTTTTACAAAAGGTAGATCGTGCCAAACCAACCTGATCTCCTTCTTTGAGAAGGTAACAGATTTTTTAGACAAAGGAAACGCAGTGGATCTAATTTACCTAGATTTCAGTAAGGCATTTGATATGGTTCCACATGGGGAATTATTAGTTAAATTGGAAAAGATGGGGATCAATATGAAAATTGAAAGGTGGATAAGGAACTGGTTAAAGAGGAGACTACCAAGGGTCGTACTGAAAGGTGAACTGTCAGGCTGGAGGGAGGTTACTAGTGGAGTTCCTCAGGGATCAGTTTTGGGACCAATCTTATTTAATCTTTTATTACTGACCTTGGCACAAAAAGTGGGAATGTGCTAATAAAGTTTGCGGATGACACAAAGCTGGGAGGTATTGCCAATACAGAGAAGGACCGGGATATCATACAGGAAGATCTGGATGACCTTGTAAACTGGAGTAATAGTAATAGGATGAAATTTAATAGTGAAAAGTGCAAGGTCATGCATTTAGGGATTAATACAAGAATTTTTGTTATAAGATGGGGACGCATCAGTTGGAAGTAACAGAGGAGGAGAAGGACCTCAGAGTATTGGTTGATCACAGGATGACTATGAGCCGCCAATGTGATATGGCCCTGAAAAAAGCTAATGCGGTCTTGGGATGCATCAGGCGAAGTATTTCCAGTAGAGATAAGAAGGTGTTAGTACCGTTATACAAGGCACTGGTGAGACCTCATCTGGAATACTGTGTGCAGTTCTGGTCTCCCATGTTTAAGAAGGATGAATTCAAACTGGAACAGGTACAGAGAAGGGCTACTGGGATGAGCCGAGGAATGGAAAACCTGCCTTATGAAAGGAGACTCAAAGAGCTTGGCTTGTTTAGCCTAACCAAAAGAAGGCTGAGGGGAGATATGATTGCTCTCTATAAATATATCAGAGGAATAAATACCAGGGAGGGAGAGGAATTATTTAAGCTCAGTACCAATGTGGACACAAGAACAAATGAATATAAACTGGCCATCAGGAAGTTTAGACTTGAAATTAGACGAAGGTTTCTAACCATCAGAGGAGTGAAGTTCTGGAACAGCCTTCCAAGGGGAGTAGTGGGAGCAAAAGACATATCTGTATTTAAGACTAAGCTTGATAAGTTTATGGTGGGGATGGTATGATGGGATAGCCTAATTTTCGCAACTAATTAATCTTTGCCTATTAGCGGTAAATATGCCCAATGGCCTGTGATGGAATGTTAGATGGGGTGGGATCTGAATTACTACAAAGAATTCTTTCCTGGGTGTCTGGCTGGTGAATCTTGCCCACATGCTCAGGGTTTAGCTGATCACCATATTTGGGGTCATGAAAGAATTTTCCTCCAGGGCAGATTGGCAGAGGTCCAGGTTTTTGTTTTTTTTTTGCTTTCCTCTGCAGCATGGGGCATGGGTTACTTGCTGGAGGATTCTCTGCACCTTGAAGTCTTTAAACCATGATTTTAGGACTTCAATAGCTCAGACATAGGTTAGGGGTTTGATATAGGAGTGGGTGGGTGAGATTCTGTGGTCTGCGTTGTGCAGGAGGTCAGACTAGACGATCATAATGGTCCCTTCTGAGCTTAAAGTCTATGATTCTATGGTATCAATATGTTTTGATTCTAAGTAGCCTCAGTGAAGCATTTGGTCAGCTTCTTGAGAAGGGGCTATTCTCAGTACGTGCCCAATCAAGAAACACTTAACTGACAATGAACTTTGGGAGATGCCAATCCACATCTCAGCTTTCCTGGGAATGTTCAAACTAACATGTAAACAGTGGCGTAGACCTGTAAATAACTGAGTCATGCATGGACATGTGGCTTGCTCATGTGACTCCAGGCTCTAACTTGCTGCTGTGGTCTTCCACAGGGCAGAGAATATAAAAGGCTGCTGCATCTCCTCCATTTTGTCTTCAATACTGCTTCTGACCTCTGGAGGGACTTTGCTACAAACTGAAGCTCTGAACAAAGGACTGAATGACCCATTCCAGCTGTGGATGTACTCCAGAGAGTTGATTTGAACCTGCACTTTATTCCATCCCTGCTACAAGCCTGAACCAAGAACTTTGCCATTACTGTATGTAATTGATTCCATTTAACCAATTTTACTTCTCATCTATATTTCTTTCTTTTTATGAATAAACCTTTAGATTTTAGATTCTAAAGGATTGGCAACAGCGTGATTTGTGGGTAAGATCTGATTTGTATATTGACCTGGGTCTGGAGCTTGGTCCTTTGGGATCAAGAGAACCTTTTTTCTTTTACTGTGGCATTGGTTTTCATAACCATTTGTCCCCATAATGAGTGGCACTGGTGGTGATACTGGGAAACTGGAGTGTCTAAGGGAATTGCTTGTATGACTTCTGAATAGTCAAAGTGAGGTAAAATCGAAGTCTTCTCTGTTTGGCTGGTTTGGTTTGCCTTGGTGTGCAAAGGAATCCCAGCCTTGGGCTGTAACTGACCTAGTTAAAGTCAATGGGTGTGCTAAGCATTTTTTCAGACTCTATAGAAGGAGCTTTTAAGTCCCTTTAGATAGTAGAGAGAGCTACAATCAAAGGAGGAACTGTCCAAGGCACATGGCAGGTCAGAATTAAACTATGTGGGCTGAAGAGTTTCTCTGATTGCAAACCCAGTGGGTAAGGTACTGGTTTTGTAGCCTTTCAGTGCTAGGGGCAAAAAGCCAGGAGAAAGCCTGGAGAAGCGGTTGTGAGTATGACCCTGAAAGGAAGCAGATGGATAGTGCTTCTGGGGCACAGCACTTGCTGGAGTGGCAGACCTGGGGAAATTTCAGCCAGGAATCTGCTTGAAGTTCTTTGTTTCTACTGTGTTCAGGGAAACAGGCATTTGTATACATTTCTGTAAATAAACCAGATTACACTAAAAAATACCACCCAGCTCATATCATCAATTAATTATCCTAATGGAAACAACCTGGCGAGGCCCTGGATATTGACTAACTGCTCATGCCAATGGGGGCAACACTGGTGTTTGGGGCAGGAGAGAGCTTCCAAAGCGAGAAATTGTGAGCTGGTATTCCTGCTGACCCCCATGGGAACAGATAATGAGGGTGCTCACAGAAATCAAAGCAAATCAATATCAAATTGGGATTTAACTCTGGCCAAAAGAAATGAAAACAAAAGCTGGAGATGTCCCAGAAGGAAATAAAACAAGAGCTGGAGACATTTCAAAAGTATTGAAGTAATATCTGGAGGTTTCCTAGAAAGGACTAAGAAATTACCTGGAGTCAGAAATAGAAATTTTATTGGAGTAGCAGCTAGAAAATTCCCTGTCTTGATGTAAGAAAGCAAAATATAACCTAGAGAAAGAACTCAAAGTGTTGCAGACCACTGTGGACATCCGCCTCCTGGATGAGGAATCAGGCCAGTCAGAGAGCTTGGGTACTTCACAGTAGTTTTCTACCCCATTTGTAACCCACAGAGGCCCAGCAAGGAGAAGTCGGCTTGTTCCAGCTCAAGTAATACAAAAGCCCATTCTCTCTGAGAGAACAAATCCTCGTGAGTCTTATTTGGCCCAGTCGAATGTCATAACCCCAATGAATGGTTGGAGAGATGGAGAGAGACAGGGGAGGCTCTATGTATTTTGCCACCCCAAGCACAGCAGTCAGGCGGCTTTCGGCTGCGCGCCTGCGGGAGGTCTGCTGGTAACACGGATTCGGCAGCATGCCTGCGAGAGATCCGCCGGTCCCGCGGCTTTGACGTACCCACCGTCGAGTTGCCGCTGGAGCCGCAGGACCGGCAGACCTCCCGCAGGCATGCTGCCAAAGGCTCCCTGACTGCCGCCCCCACAGCGACCAGCAGGCCGTCCCCCGCGGCTTGCTGCCCCAGGCACGCGCTTGGTGCGCTGGTGCCTGGAACCGCCCCTGGAGAGAGAGGGAGTTTTCTGACCACCAACTTGAATGGCCAGCTCTGATGGGGCAGCAGAATTTACCCTGGAAAATAGACTGTGTTGTCTGGATTTGTTACAAGCTCTTGACAAGCAGTTTGGAGCCAGCCGTCAGTCTGGCCGGGCAGAGTTAAGGGATAGAAGTGGGTGAGGGAGAGAAAGACCTCAGACGGAGGACACAAGGAGATTTGTGTTCCTAAAATATCCAGGTACCAGTGAAGACTTCCAGGACAAATTAGTAATGGACTAGTTCATAAAAGCTCAGCTGAACTTCAGTTTGCAGCTGAAGATCAGCTAAAGGAGACCAAGGACACTTTTTGAGTCTGTGGAATTTGCCACAGACTCTTTGAAGCAGCTCACCAGAAAAGAAAGTAGACACTAATGGTGAAGATGGAAGCTGATCACCACGAGCTGTGTAAGTACAGATCTGTGTGTAATGTACACTGTGGAACAGGAATTCTAATTTGGTTCATGACTTTTTATGGGTTGAAAGCTTTGTTAAATGTGATTTGTAAAACAAGGGATATTGGCAATAAGGGAAAGATTAAGGGAAGCGGTTCTGCTAAATGCTGGTACTGAAAAAGTTGGGTAACAAAAAGGATTGTTATACCTATGAATCTGGTGAGGACAGAGCATCACAAATGCCTAGTGAAAGTCCCAGTTTGACAAATGAGGGAACATCAGGCTGAAGAGGCAAAGCTTGAAGATACAAGGGTTAGCCAGGCCCGACACTATTTGTTTAGATCTGGGCAGTTAAAAAACAGTGAAAGGAATTTAACTATTCAATGTGTAATAGGAGCTGTGGAATTCACAGGAATGGTGAACATGGGCTCAAATGTAACACTTATTAATTCACACATGTTAAAAAGTCTAGGGAATGGGGGATCCAGAACTCAGACCTGCCTGGTCTTACATAAAGACAGGGACTGGGGAACAGGTAACTATTCAAAAGTGGGGAAAACTGGGTTTGAAAAGTGGGACTCTGGAATTAAGCAAGTAGTCTGGCTAACCAAGAGAGTGGATTAGCTAATAATTTGTTTGGATTCCATTATGTCTAATAACTGTATAGAAGTCCAGCAAATTCAGTCTGTGGAAATTCCTTTTAAAGATGTGGTTCTGGTTAAACAAATTACTTGTATGTACATGGGTGGCGGGTATAATAGGCAAAGCCTTCCCTGGCCTTGGCCCTGACCCACTACCAGACAACTGAGCCGCAGTGCCCCCTCCCAGTCCCAAGACTCCCACCACCTCCTCCTCCATTCCACCCCACCCCCGAAGCTCCCCACTGTTCGCCGCACTGCTAGGGCCAGCGGCTTGGTGGGGGTGGAGGGTCTTCAGAGCGGACAGAGCCGGCTCTCAGGGAGACTGCCAGCTCAGCCCGGCACTTGGTGGGGCCGTGCTGGGGCTGGCCCGGCGCTCGGGGGGGCTGGCTGCTCGATCCAGCGCTGGGGCCGGCCTGGCGCTCGGAGGGGCCAGAGGCTTGCCCTGATGCTCGGGGGGGCCAGCAGCGCCCTCTGGTGCTGCGGGGGGCAACTGGGGGGAGGCTGGGTCTCCTTCAGTCAGGGGGCCCCCTCAGTGCTTTTCCTTTTATGGGGCAGTTTCGGGGTTCCACTGTGTGGGGGCGGGGCCTTAGGCAGAAAGGGCGGGGCCGGCAGGATAGCCTCCCCAAAGCGGAGGTTCACCCACTGCTCATGTGTATGGAAACAATTGATTTGCAATGAACAAGTTGTCCTGCCACCATGGAGCAGAAACCATGACAACAGCTACCTGGTGTTTTAGCTTTCAAGCAAGGGAAAGATGGGGAGTGGTTGAAACCTGCTTTGAGACCCAGCGTCTCAGGGGAATTTTAGTTGGTAAAGTTCTTGTGATTTCTGTCTGTTCACTGAATGTTTCTAACAAACAGCAAATGGTAAAAGAAGGAATTTCAAGTGAAAAACGGAAAACAGAGGCTGTGCAGAACTGGGCCTTTCTTCAGACACTCACAAATGTGCAGAGATTTGTGGGCTCTGCTGCTATTATAGAAAGTTTATTTGTGAGTTCACCAATATCGGGAAACATTGCATAGGCTGAGTGAGAAAGCAGAACTATTTCAGTGGTCGACAGAGTGTGATTTGGCATATACAGAACTGAAAGGGATCTTTGTGACTGCTCCTCTCAGCCTGTTTGTGTTTCAAAACCCCTTTCATATTGCACATGGATACTAGTGCTCACAGATTGGCAATCGTATTGACACAAGAATATAAGGACCATCTTTGAAGGTGCCAGAGGAACAGAATTTTAGTTTGGCTGTGTCAGAGACTAAGAGTGCAGTTGTAGAAGCTGAGGCTGGAAGAATTGTGACACTCATGAATACCCCATGAGGATAGAATGTGAGAAGTCTGTCGCAATTTAGCTACTCCACAGAAACTTTCCAAAATGCGGAGTCTCAGTCATGTAATCCATTTACTAATTCAAAGTGTTATGCTCTGAAGGGTTTGAATTAAACTAGTCAGATGCAGCTGTAGTATCAATATTAGCCCACAAGTGTTTTGAGCCTTGACCTGGATGACCTTTACAAATATTTGTACTTTTACAAATAGTACAGTGCAGGTGGTCCCGGGCTGAAGGAGAGTTCCAACTTGCGTATTGAAGATCTGTAACCTGCTTCTACTATTAGGGTGAGACACTGCTTCATTCAAATCCTGTTTAGTTTATAGAACTTAGACTGCAAATTTATTTTATTTCTTAGGTAACCAACTTTGATCTCTATGTTTACTATTTATAATCACTTAAAATCTATCTTTCTGTAGTTAATGCATCTGTTTTATATTTTACCTAAAACAGTGTGTTTTAGTTGAAATGCTTGGGAAATCTGCTCAGGTTACAAAGGCTGGTGCATGTCCACTTTCCTTTGTAAAAGTGGAAAACTTAATGAACTTACACTGCCCAGGCTTCTGACTAGTGCCAGACGGAACAGTTCTGGGGTGCAAGGCTGGGGAGCTGGGGGGATTAGCAGAAGCCTTTTTATTGTTGGTTCATGAGTGGTTGGGAGAAGCATTCATGTAACTCAGCTGGGTGTGTCCCTTCCTGTGGATGTCTGTGTAAGTTCAGTACCTGGCAGAGATTTGTGGCTTAGTAACAGCATCACAGTGTGAGAGGGAGCCCAGGTTGGTGGGACGGAGGGCTCAGTGGTCCTACAGTTCAGGTTGCACCCTGGGAAAATCCGTCACAGTGTTCTTAAATGACTCCCAATGATCATTCACATTTTTCTTATTAAATTCTTCCTCCAAGCTGATTTGGCTCATAATTATTTTCAGCTGTGTGAAACTGGCCCTATTAAAGCACCAAGTATATATGTTACTGGTCTGGACTTTATTCTGCTTGCACATTATAAATGTGATCTACTCATGATCACTTGTACCTAAGCTACCATTACATTTTAGGTCTGTGATCAGTTCTTCTTTATCTGAAAGACAAGATCTAATAAAAAGAACAGGAGTACTTGTGGCACCTTAGAGACTAACAAATTTATTTGAGCATAAGCTTTCGTGGGCTACAGCCCACTTCATCGGATGCATGCAGTGGAAAATACAGTAGGAAGATATATATATACACAGAGAACATGAAACAATGGGTGTTACCATACACACTATAAGGAGAGTGATCAGTTAAGGTGAGATATTATCAGCAGGAGAGAAAAAGAACTGTTTGCAGTGGTAATGAAAATGGCCCATTTCCAGCAATTGAGAAGATGTGAGGAACTGTAGGTGGGGGAGGAAGCATGGGGAAATAGTTTTACTTTGTGTAATCGCCCATCCACTCCCAGTCTTTATTCAAGCCTAATTTAATGGTGTCCAATTTGCAAATTAATTCCAATTCAGCAGTTTCTCGTTGGAGTCTGTTTTTGAAGTTTTTTTGTTGTAATATTGTGACTTTTAGGTCTGTAATCGAGTGGCCAGGGAGGTTGAAGTGTTCTCCAACTGGTTTTTGAATGTTATAATTCTTGACGTCTGATTTGTGTCCATTTATTCTTTTATGTAGAGACTGTCTGGTTTGGCCAATGTACATGGCAGAGGGGCATTGCTGGCACATGATGGCATATATCACATTGGTAGATGTGCAGGTGAACAAGCCTCTGATAGTGTGGCTGATGTGATTAGGTCCTATGATGGTGTCCCCTGAATATATATGTGGACAGAGTTGGCAACGGGCTTTGTTGCAAGGATAGGTTCCTGGGTTAGTGTTTTTGTTGTGTGGTGTGTGGTTGCTGGTGAGTATTTGCTTCAGGTTTGGGGGCTGTCTGTAAGCGAGTACTGGCCTGTCTCCCAAGATCTGTGAGAGTGATGGATCGTCCTTCAGGATAGGTTGTAGATCCTTGATGATGCGCTGGAGAGGTTTTAGTTGGGGGCTGAAGGTGATGGCTAGTGGCATTCTGTTACTTTCTTTGTTGGGCCTGTCCTGTAGTAGGTGTCTTCTGGGTACTCTTCTGGCTCTGTCAATCTGTTTCTTCACTTCAGCAGGTGGGTATTGTAGTTGTAAGAACACTTGATAGAGATCTTGTAGGTGTTTGTCTCTGTCTGAGGGTTTGGAGCAAATGCAATTGTATCGTAGAGCTTGGCTGTAGACAATGGATCAAGTGGTGTGGTGTGGATGAAAGCTGGAGGCATGTAGGTAAGTATAGCAGTCAGTAGGTTTCCGGCATAGGGTGGTGTTTATGTGGCCATCGTTTATTAGTACTGTAGTGTCCAGGAAGTGGATCTTTTGTGTGGACTGGTCCAGGATGAGGTTGATGGTGGGGTCAGCTGCAACACTTTTTGAGTTTGGAAATTGTCATCTGTGTTTAGAAATTCCAAGCACGTTTTAGTACTGGCAGAATGAGACCGCCAGCATATGTCACTCAAACTGAAGTCCCCTATGATAAGGCGTTTTCTCCCCTAAACATTATAGATAGGTGTGTAAGGAGCCCATCATCCTATTCCCTAGTGTGACTTGGTGAATCCAGTGCATTATTCATTTCTGCTACTGTTCAGGAAGCAGTAAGAAAAAAATTCCTACTCTTACATGAAAGTTAATGCCCACAGCTGAGCCAAACACCATCTTGTTCCATGATTTGTTACCTCTCTAGAGAGAATAAGGCAGATTGGCTAGAAGGTAAAAGTAACTCTTCCCATGGTGGAAGGAAGCTTTTGGGGAGAAAATATACTTGCCTTGGCTTGGAAAATTGTTCCTAATGACAGCACGGTGAGAGAGTCAAAAAGGGCATGAACCATGCTGCAAGAGGAAGTGATCAGTGTTAGAAAAAGAAAGAAGAGAGATCCTCTCTCAAATCATTTATGCAACATACATTAGCTTCTAGAATTGAACATTGAACTAAACAGCTTAGTAAGAGTGTTAGAGAGCTAGACATCCCTGCCTCGGTGCAAACAACATATTAATGCAATGTTAAGGTTGAAGTTTTAAGTTGTACTAAAGTCAAGAAATTCAGTATTAGGGTTTTCACCAGACCAGTAAGTTAACCCTATTTACCAACGCAGAGATGGGTCAAAGTCTCTGAGAACCAGAGAAAACTATGGTAAGCCCTCCTATCCCACTTGTTTCTCATAGCTGCAAGGAGGCTTGTTCCTACACGGGCCCCTATTGAAGGGATATGGCTCAGCAAGTAGGGTTTGATTCAGCGGGTAGAGTTAGTCAGCGAGTCACTGGCCTCACCCTTCTTTTCCCTTATCCTGAGACACAGAGTTAACATCTACACTGGCAAGTTTCTGCGCAACAATTTATACCACTTTTATTAAAGTTTATACCACTGTTATTAAAGCTGGAATTAAACTGTTGTTGCGTGTCCACACTACTCCTTATGACGGTGGAGCGCATCCACATTAGCAGCTCTTGCAAAAGCAAAGACAGCAGTGCATTGTGGTAGGTATCCTACTGTGCAACTGACCGCAGGGTGCTTTGGGAAGGGTTTGCAATGCCTCATGGGGCAGGCACAGCATCACATGATGCAGGTTTCCCAATCCCATTGTTCCATGGGCATCCTACTACATTGCCAGCTGCTTTTCAACTGAAGTGTGTGTGTGGGGGGGCAGAGTGTGTGACAGGGAGTGTGTGTGTGTATGGTGGGGGGAGGAGAGACAGTGTGTTTTGGGGGACAGAGAGTGTGTCAGCGTGCTGTCTTGTAAGTTCAGACAGCAGCAGGAAGCAACCAGTCCTGAGGCAGGGGGAGGGGGAAACCCCAACATCAGCCCCTGCCTTCCTCCCTGGGCTCTCTGCACAGCAATCTCTCTCTCACACACGCCTGCCTCTGTGTTCAACAGCAGGAGCAGAAAGCTGCTTTACTGCGCAGTAACTTACCAGTGTAGACAAGGCCTTAATGTAGTTAATTTAAGATAAGATGCTAGTGAGCCTCCTTCACTTATTTTCAGACACAGTACTTTGCCGTCCCATTGTATCTGACACCAGTCCTCATTTATCTGAATCATCATAGGCCACAAACACTAATTCACCGTAAATACTTCCATTCTCCCAAGATATTAAAGTCCTGAAAAGTGCCAAAACAGAACCTTCCTCCAACTCTCCTCATGGTGCTCTCTTTTTATAGTGTGAGCTCTGAAAGGCTGTGTGGACCTTATTTTGATCTCAGCCACCCCAGTTTACATTTACATGTGGGATCAGAATCATGCCATGCACCTTTTACAGCACGAAGCCCGCCGCCAGAACTCAATTTTGTTATGACATGTTGACAGAAAAATGCAGCTTGAATTACATCTGATTTGTTCAAATAGAGTCAGAGCTGCAAGGGTAATTTACTATACGTAGGTAGACAGTCAGTTGACCATTCTATAATATTCCATTTTGTCCTTGCCCAGAAAAAAATAGTATTGCGTGGACCATGGCACCATAGTTTTTCCACACGAAGGGCTGTGTGTTGCATTCAAATCCGAACATTGGTTCTCATTACGAATAAGCCAGTTGATGTTTTGTTTATCACAAAAGCACTCTCTTCAAAGAGAATAGTTTTCGTTTGGCCGCCACTAGGGCTGGTAGAAGAAAGTGATAAAATATTTGTCAAATCTTTGTTCTTTACATCTGTCGGCATTTTAAAATAATCGAAACCACATTATTTGATGACTTTACAAGAAGAGGATAGGGTCTTGATGTCTGTGGCTTTTCTTGTGCAACCTGTTTCACTGAACTCTCTTAGGATTGTTGGCCATCAGGATCTGAAGTTAGCACATCTGGAACAGGGCTTTTATTGATGGATCTGCACTGGTCTGTATCAATGACTTTGAACAAATAGCTTGCAAGGGTTTGGAAACCTCTACTTTCATTTTATTTGCTGGCAACAGGTAAACAACAGTTGGTGTTCCTGCAGCTTTGCCTGTTCCAGAGGCATTTGTAATTCCAGCTGACATTTTCTGCTGAATTTGAGGTGGAAAATCAGAAAATAGCATGGATTTGACTTTGATGTGTGCTGGTGTCTCTAAATAGTGTTCAAGAGGCTGCATTTGAGGCTTCCCAGTCATTGGAAGAGGTTTTGGGCTTCCTGGCATGTATGCTTTGTCACCTTAGTTAGAATGAGTTGTCAGGGAACATTTTTGCAAGGACAGTCTGCCTACTGAAGATCCATTACTCTGATCATTAGGCCAGCCTCAGTGGTTTCTTTCTTTATCAGCCGAGGTCATGCTAACATTTTCCAGTATGGCCTGGTGAAAGAATCCTTTCCAGATTCATTGGCTGAAAAACTGGTACTGGAACAAATGGGGACACAGACTAACTGCACCTGAAAAGCAGCAGCATGTGGATTTGCTTTCTTCTGTTTAGAAGAATGAGATGTGATTCAAGCTCTGGCTAGTGGCCTAAGGTTTCCAGAGGAATTAGACAGTGGAAGCAGTTTCAGGTATCTTCCATATATACCACCCCCATGAGCAACTTGGTATTTGCAGCCTGAACCACTTAAAAGAAAATTTAGTGTAAGTCAGCACCACAGGAGTGTTTGCAAAGATCCCTTAGTACTTCCAAGCTATGATTTTTGTCAGAGAAGTATTCACATGAAACTTTACCTAAAAATAGGTCAATTCGAAAAACAAACTATTTTTGTAGTTTCAGTATCAAAATGGCTGATAAAACTTGACAGTAGCTAGGTAGTTGATGTGCCAAGGCCACTCCCTATTATGCTATTCATGATTGTTTCACTGATACCTTGTCCTCCATGACACTTTGTATGTTTTATCCACATTTTGTCTTACCATATAGAAGACTGTAAACTACTCAGAGCAGGAAATATCCTGTTAACTCATGTGTATTCGGTCTAACACAATAGGATCCTGATCCCAGACTGGGGACTGTATAGAAAAAAAATATATCACTTTCATTTATAGGTTTTGTATCAAAGTAGAAATGGTCCCAAAATCAAACTCCTCAAATTCTGGGGAAGCCTTAATCTGGACATTTTAACAGCCCAAGCCCAACTTTAACTGCAGGGCAGTCACCAACTGGACACTCTAAAATTCTGTGCCTATCACAATAACTCTCATCTGTCTTCTGGACTCTTCCCAATGAGACCAAGGTTTAGTGACCTCCTGAGAAAATGTCTCCCTCTAACATGTTTGCTGTCTTTAAAACAAACTCTACATGAGAAAGCCTGATGAACTGACAGCCTATCACTGGTATGACATTATTTCAGGGTGGTCCTCGACTTCTAAGGGCATATTGTGCATTATGTTTCACCCATTACTAGGTGTGTTAATATTGTCCTGTGTTTGCTTGCTAGGAATGTGTTGTATGTGCTGTTGGACGAAAAGAATGTTTGTTAAATTACAACCACAAGCTCAAATTGCCTCTCAGTATATTGCTAGGAAACAGTTGTATAAAATATGATCCACTCAAGAATTGTTCTTGAGGGGTCAAAAGGGGGACATGTAGTAGTAGGATTTTATGTTTGTATTTTGTATAATTTAGAATGAAGGATAAAAAATAATAATGTAGCCTGCATTAAATATATTGATGTATGATTTAACCATATCCTGCCAGCCACCCTTTTTGAATAGCAGAAAGGAATGGCCTAATGGGCCATTGGTAGAGATGCATCAGCCAGAATCTGTGTCTGGGCTGATTTCAAGGCAGTAACAGACCATTTAGGGTCACCATTTTGTTGTCGTTTTAGCATTTTAAAATAAGTAAAAGAATGCCATGATTGTTTTTTGTTGGTTTTTTTTGCATTGCAACTTGATGTTCCTGTTCAAATGTTCTGTGTAAATCAATTCTGTTTTGTGTGTGAATGTGTGTGTTAGAAGATAAGTGTGAAGGCCATCACCGAACCAGATGCTCTAGGGAGGTGCAAGAGTGCCAGAAGAGCGCCAGAAGATTACAACACGCCCCTACTGAAATGTCAGAAGAGGGCAGATTGACGACTAAAGATGAGACAGGCACCTATCAATGGAGACAAGATAGCTGTGATCAAAACCAGCATGGAATAACTCCCTGAGAGACTTGATGAAAGAACAAGATAAAGGATGAGAAGGACAATTTAGGAAAACAAGCTCTCATCAAAGAAAAATTGATTACAGCATGATGGTGCAAAACTCATTGGTCCCGATGAAGGAAAATCACTATATAAACAGGGTGACTTGCCATGAAACTTTGGGTTCGTCCTGCCAAGACTTCCACGGAGCATCGTGTCACAACAGACATAACCCAGCTCCTACCTACCCGTGATCAACCTAGCTGGCCACTAGATTGATCTGGACTGGTAACTATAACATTGACTGGCGGGACAGTGTGTGTGTGAGAGAGAGAGATTGAATGCATATGCTAATTGTCGTAGCTTTAATAAACGCGGCATATTGCCTTTTCCCCAGAAAAAGATCCTGTGTGCTTCTTATAAGCATAACATCATAAGAGTAGAGTTAGAGCTTAGAAGAGATTGTAATGTAATCAGTACACCGGAATGCATCTTATTAAAATGCTGAGCCTTCCAAGTACTGAGATGTAATCTGAGCTTTTCTGACTAATGTACCTCACAGGAAACCATAACTTTAGTCGTGTCACTGCTTACAGATAGCTCAAAGTGGCAGCATAATCCACTGACTCAATGGCTATGCCTACATCTTCCTATAAAGCTGATCAGTAGCTATACCCATAGCTAAAGTTATCTAAAACTTTCCATTATAAGCCAACAACCAGGGCTCAGGTTAAAACTGGCACTTGTCTTCTATCTTGTTCTCCAAAATCTCAGTCTTCGTTTAGAAAACAAACAAAACAAAACCCTCTAGCTGTTATGTTTATGAAGAAAGCCTTATAGATTTGAATACCATGTAAGTGTTGCAGAGAGGTTGGTGAGCCTGCAGAGAGCCTGGACTGATAACTCTGAGACGTGTTAACTGCCCCATTCATCTCAGCAAGGTGTTACCTGAGATAATTTAAGTGTCAGTATTGTCAACTGTTTCATTCCTCCACAAGAAAGGAGAGGGAGGGTCACAGATCAGACCAGTTTAGGTCTGATCTATATTTAAAAATTGGATCGCTCTCGCTATGTCTTTCAAAATTCATACCTCTGAGTGCTGTAGTCAAGCTGACCTAAACCCCAGAGTAGATGCAGCTAGGTTGATAGAAGAATTCTTTTTGTCAGCCTAGTAACTGCTGCCACTCTGGGAGATGAATTACCTACATCGACACAAAAATGCCTTCTGTTGATGTAGAAAGTGTCTTTGCTACAGCAGCATAGCTACAGTTCTGTAGTTGTGCTGCTGTAGCACCCCTAGTGTAGACATGCCCTTAGTGTGATTGTGTCACTTTGTGCTGGCAGTGTATGGCCCCTGGGAAATATTCCTGCTGCTTTCCACCATCCAAAATACACACTGGCCTTTTACAGACATTGTAACTGTGAAGGAGAGGGAGGATCATTAACCAGGCCAACTTAGGTCTATACTTAAAATTTAGATCAATCTAGTTATGTCACTCGGGGATGTGAAAAACTCACACTTCCTGAGCACAATAGGTAAGCTGAGCTAACATGCGGCTAGGTTAACCGACTAATTCTTCCATGGACCTAGCTGCGTCCATATTATGGATTAGGTTGACTTAACTATGGCCAGGTCTACACTATGGAGTTAGGTCGACATAAGGCAGCTTACATTGACCTAACTCTGTAAGTGTGTACGTTACACTTGCTCCCACCAATGTAAGTTCCCCACTACGCTGACCTAATAACTCCACCTCCACGAGAGGCGTAGAGCTTGTGTCGATGTAGTTAGGGTAACGCAGTGTCTGTGTTGACACTGCATTACTTACATCACCTGTCAGCTCTGCTCTGAGCTCTCAGCTGTGAGCTCTGCTCCCGCACGCTGACAGCCCAGGCTGTGAGTACCTGGCAACGGGGCTCACAGCTGAGAGCTCCACACAGAGTCAAGACCCCAGGCTATCAGCCCCCGACATTGCCCCACTTAAGTTGGTGCAAGCGCTCCTGGTGAGGACCGCACCACTGGCAGCAGGGAAGTGTGGATATGAAAAAACACAGTAATGACTGTGGTGGCTGTACATTGACCTAACATAGGTTGACTTAGGCTATGTCTACACTAGAGACCTTATGGTGGCACAACTGTACCGCAGCAGCTGCACCACTACAAGGTCTCCCATGTAGCCACTCTATGCCGCCGGGAGCGAGCTCTCCCATTGGCAGATTAAACCACCCCCAACTAGCGGCGGTACCTATGTTGACGAGAGAGCCTCTCCTGCCAACATAGCGCTGTCCACACCGGCACTTCTGTCAGTGTAACTAATGTCAGTCCGGGGTGTGTTTTTTCACACCCCTGAGTGACATATGGTTTACGGACAAAAGTGCTAGTGTAGATATAACCTTAATTGTGTAGTGTAAACAAGGCCTATGTCACACAGGGTGCACAATTTTTCCACAGCCCTGAGCAAGATAGCTAGGTTGATCTAATTACGAAGTCTAAAATTGGCCTTACTGGCAAAGGGTGGATGTAGCTCACACTGGTAGCTGAGGAACAGCCATAACAGCCTATTACTCTTATCAGCTGAATTACTCCTTTAGCTCATGTGAGTGAGTCCTGTGCTGGGGACCTGTCAGGCCCTGGTTCAGATTCTTGCAGAGAGTGATCACATTTGCACAGGGTGGAATTTCTTTGTTTTTCCATTTAAAAGAAACCCAACTAATTCTATAGAAAACCTAAATTAAAAAGTTAAAGCTGCAAAGCAAGGCACTCAGTCTTAGGAAATACTGGAAATAAGGCTGCCTGGGCAACCATATTACCTTTACCTTGTGTCTATCCATTATGATATGGTCTTCAGTTACACGCTCACATACCATTTCTCACTCCCACCTCCCATGCACACAGGTATTTATTCAAGCAGCTAGCCAACCCTTACAATGGAAATTTGATATGTTTGAATCAAAGTTGGATGTGGCTTCTTCAGAAATGTTTGGTTCTTTCCTCCAGTGTTTTGTGGGGAGCAGTGGGGAGAAGTGAAAGATCTTAGGGAAAATATTAATGAAGCAAAACTGCAAAAGGAGTACTAAATCTTTGGCCTGGTTTTTAATAAAAATATGCTTTGTGAACACCAGAAGACTGAATTAACAGGAAAAACGTGATGAAATCTATCAATATAAGAACCTTAGAAAGCTTTAGCTAAGCAGCTTTAAATTGTTTAAATCCATATGATACCAAATATTTCCCATCATATAGCATAAAATAATCAGGGAAGGAGTATCTCCGGAGAGAACTCTGGCTTTCTGAAGTTCAAATGTTACTGCTACCTGCCTAGCTTATGCTGCGTTGTTCAGAAGCAATCTACTATGCAGTCAGGTATCTCTCTGCTGTAAAGGGAAACTTACCAGACACATAGTCTATTTCATTTTAAAATGTGTCAGTACCTGTTTCCCCAACCCTCTGCTTTCCTCAACTTTTCACAATAAGAGAGAGGGTTCGAAGCTGCCTCTGTTTAGCACGTTTATTTATTTCAAACACAAACTCCGAGGACGTTGTAACAGCAGAGTGAGATCACAGGGTTTATGAGGTCATTAGGACTCTGGGATGCATGTTATGGCAGTGATCATCAGATGGCGCTATTAGCCGTTTCCCATAATCTTTCAAGTTCTGTCTCAAAACATGTGAGCAGTGGCCAGTCTTTCTCAGAAATGCTGTAGTGTTGGGGGAGGAGGGATGTTTACGATACAGTTTTCTTGTGGGGAGCCTGTTCCGAACAGCACAAGTTTCCTCTCTGCCTTAATCACTCTGAGTCAAAGCGTAAGGTGCAGACTGGCATCCTGGGAAGCAGACATTGGTGTTTGGGCTGAGATGTCTAAGTGCTTGTGTAGTTTTTGTGGCAACCTCTGTTCAAGGACCATGTAAATCAATAGTCTATGCTAAGACAATACCCGAAAGTCAGAACTTTGAATTGTACTGCTCGACACCCCATCTCTTCCTCTGGGCACCGTTCCAGCCATGGAGGTCAGTGCTAGAGTTCATCTACTCCTTCGCCCCCGGCAGTTGCTAGAACTCCCTTCAGTGGTTCATCTGTTCCCCATTGTCAGTGACTGGCCAAGCTACACATCTGCCCCACCCCCTGTTCTCGCTGAGCACGCCCCCCTCTATGACTCTGGCTGTCACTTGTCTCTCAGGATGGAATCAGGACAGTCTCCCATTCTCAGACTGGGTACTGGGTAGCAGTCCTCTACTGCTCAGCCATGATCACCTTGACAGGTCTTTCTTACACTCACATCCTGCAGTTCTGTTCCCTCTGGGGCTAGGCCAGAGATATGAGTAACCAAACAGCTTCCTTAAAGCAAAATATTATTTATTTAGAGCAAAAGCATTGCAGAGAAAACATCCAAAGCACTAAACTAGCCTAAATGCAATGCCTTCCTTTCCCTAACTCTTACCACGCCCTGGCTCTGAGAAGGCCCCTTTCCTAAATGGTTTTAGCTTGGAAGCCCCTGTGTTCCTTCCCTGTTTGTTCTTCCCCCAGTCCCCATTAATGTACTGACACAGGAAATACAGCATAACTTTGCCACACTGACCTGGTCACAGTGCTAATAAAGTTGTTGCAGTTGCACTTCTGTTCACATACCCACAGCCCACCCTCCACCCCAGACAATTTCCCCTCCTGCTTGGGCTTGGGCTCCTCTCAATGGTTTGTAAGCATCCCCCTTGTGGTGGCAGTGGCTGTTTTTACTGGAGATCAGCTTAGTGCTTCACCAGCTCTCCTGTGATGGAATATTAAGCCGTATGATACTGTTCAGGCACTAGGTGGTGCTGTGCATAACATATTTAAGGATCTCACACCAGCCGTTCCTGGCAGTACATCATAGGTAGGGCCTTACCAAATTCATGGCCATGAAAAATGCTTCACAAACCATTAAATCTGGCTATTTTGGAGGGGATTTGTGGTATTGCTACCCTTACTTCTGCACCGCCTTCAGAGCTGGGTGGCCAGAGAGCTGTGGCTGCTGGACAGGCACCCAGCTCTCAAGGCAGCATCACTGCCAAAGTGATGGTGGCATCATATGGGGCCAGTTGTCAATTTTTTTGGGGGGGTGGGGGGCTGGGATGGTCTTATAAGTGGGTGACTTGGGTGGCTGCCCAGGGTGCCATGGTCAGGGGGCACTGTTGTCACCCCCCCCCCAAACACACACACACACAGGCAGCCCAAAGACCCTTTAACACACAAGCTCTGGGAAGGGGCAGGGTTGGGGGGCACTCCGGCCAGGGGTTCCTACCATGCACCAGGTTCCAGCTGCTAGTCCCGGCCAGGCTGAGGACAGATGGGACTTCCTCTTCTGCTGCACAGGCCACTCCCAAGGCCAGGTCAGACGCATCTCCACCAGCAGCACAGCAGTAATGGCAGCAATACCATACCATACCACCCTCACTGCTGCACTGCTGCTAGTGGCGGCTCTGCCTTCAGAGCTGGGCTGCCAGCCAGCAGCCGCTGCTCTCCGGCCGCCCAGCTCTGAAGGCTGCGCTGCCACCAGCAGTGGTGGCAATATTACAACCCCCTCTCCCATGACTCCCTTTTGAGTCGAGACCTCAACGGTTACAATACCATGAAATTTCAGATTTAAATATCTGAAGCCATGAAATGTAAGATTTTTAAAATCCTATGACCATGAAATTTACCAAAATGGACCATGAATTTGGTAGGATCCTAATCCCAGGATTTAATGGAAGACACATCTCTCGTGTATCTCTGCAAGAATGGAGCTGTGTAGCTAGTCCATACCTGCTACAGGAGCCTGACCTGCTAGGAGCAGCCCTGCAACCGACTGTGTTCAAGGTGTACACAACACCTTCCAGCACACCTGACCAGGAAGCCGTTGAAGGGGGCTGTTGGCCCTTACTGAAACTGAGGCTATGTCTACAGTAGAGAGTTTACAGCAGTACAGCTGTACTGATGCAGCTGCATCACTGTAAGATCATGTAGCCGCTCTATGCCAATGAGAGAGAGCTCTCCCATCGACATAATTAATCCACCCCAACATGTGGCGGTAGGTATGCTGGCGGGAGACGCTCTCCTGTCAGCATTTCGCTGTCCACACTGGCACTTAGGTCGGTGTAACCTACGTTGCTCAGGGGCTTGGCTTATTCACACCCCTGCGCGACATAAGTTATACCAACATAAGTGGTAGTGTAGACCTAGCCCTAGTGGTTTTTTGGTTGTCCTTCTCCCAGTACCAGGAAAAAGGGGAAGGGCCAAAGAGGAGTCCGGATGCTGGGAGCGATAGGTCTAGAGGGCCAATTGGGAGAGGCCAGCACTCTAAGTCAGCCGGGTTGATAGGGTGAGCAGGTCAACGAGGGAGTTGAGAGCCTAGGGCCTGTCCTCTATGTGAGCTGGGGCTGCCAGGGCAGAGTAAGGCAGAGCCAGGGAGAGAGCCACAGCTCCGAGCTGGGGGAGCCAGAGCAGCAGCCCAGAGCCAGAGCAGCAGAGACCAGCCATGTGGGTTGGATCAATCACCCATTGCTTTTTACATATGCTCCAATCAAATTACAGGTGGTTCCAACATCCACACTTCTATTCCTTTGACTCTACGGGGTCCCAGAAGGGGCCCTTTTCTTGTCATAATGAGCTGCATATTAATAACCATTTTACCAAGGTACCATTTAACCACCCTTTTATTAAAACCCTCTGGGTGTCACTATCTGTAGTTTTGCCTCCCCCAAATCTTCTTATCCAGCATATCGGAACAAAAGGGAGTGTTTCAACCTAAAATGAATTGTCTTTTCCCCTGGAGCTATCCGCTTAGGCATGTCATTCCATAAGTGAACACACTTGGGCTTACTACAATTAAATAGAAGGCTGTCCGCTCCCACCCAGCGACAACCGTATTCACTTGGGTAGACTTTTATTCCTCCCACTAATAAATTCACTCTCCCACCTCCCCTGTGTATACATAAGGATGGTGATGTTGCCACTGCAGCGATTTAGATTCTGTAGTCCATTTTACTTCCTTTGCAATCCAAACCATGCTCCATTGCCAGTTCTTGCTCATTCCCACACTACTATTTACTTTGTCCAAGTCCAGGCCTTTCAGTTTTACTGAAGTGGGATCATATCCATCCAAGGGACCTAAAAGAGTGATTAGTTCTCCTGGGATGTTGGGATCAGTAGTAATGTTGAGGGTGTTGCTCATTTTACATTACACTGTCATCCACGGGAAGTCTCCCCATGCCTCGAACACAACAGGTTCTGGATTCACACCACCAAAGGAGGAGGTCTGCAATCCAAACGCCAGCAAAAACAGCACACGGGAGTGCGTCGTCTCCAAAATCTTCCAGCATCCACGCAATTTAGTAATCTGAAACACAAAGCAAAACAAAACTTTTGCCTTCCCTTTATGGTGGGGGTTATACATTAACATTTAAACTAAACTTATTAACTTGTACTCAGATCCAGCTGGACTTGAGTTTCACCCCCTTCTTGGGAGTGGGCTCTTGAACGTCTCGCTGTGCTCCGAGCGCCCTCTTGGGCTTCAGCATGTGCAATTATCTTCATTTGTTTGGAGTTGCTCAGGGCTATCCCCTGTCCAGCATTTCAGCTGTATGGAGTGAAACCATTTCAATGTGGTCTTCTTCCCCAACCAGATTTCTAGCTGATAAACAGTGGCACTTGCTTTATTGCAAATTTTCACAGGTCCTGCCTAGACTGGAGTTAGAGCGGGGGCTCTCTCTTTAACCAGTTGGTACATAACCATATCCCCTCTCTACTACTCCTGGGGATTCAAGATTAGACACATTCTCTGATCCATTTTTCAAACACTGGCTCCTTGGGCCACAGCAACCTGCCTATGAGTACTAGCAACACATTTTAACAGCTGTTGCATCCACTGGTCTGTAAGGACCTGGGGTTGCAGGTTATCAAGCCATGTCCCATCTACCCACCATTGAAAAAACTGGAAAAACCTATTCCTTCCCCACCCAATAACACAGGTCTGGACCTGTCTGGCATGGCTGATACAGCACTATTTGAAAGGCAGGTGAGCTTTGTCAGAAGCAGAGACATTCTTGTAACCCACTTTTCAATTTAGTGGTGGAATTTTAATACTGAGTTCCTGGAAAGCCTCCCAGGAGGGTTGGTAAATTGATAAATTAAACAGTAACAAGTCACCAGGACCAGATGGTATTCACCCAAGAGTTCTGCAGGAACTCAAATGTGAAATTGCTGAACTAATAACCATGGTATGTAACCTATCATTTAAATCAGCTTCTGTGCCAGATGACTGGAAGATAGCTAATGTAACACCATTATAAAAAAAAAAAAAAAAAAAAAAAAAAAAAAAGAGGCAAGCCTGGCAATTACAGGCCAGTAAGCCTAACTTCAGTACCAGACAAATTGGTTGAATCAATAGTAAAGAACAGAATTATCAGAAAACACGGATGCACCCCATTTGTTGGGGAAGAGTCAACATGGTTTTTGTAAAGGGAAATCATGTCTCACTAGAATTCTTTGAAGGGGTCAACAAGTATGTGCACAAGGGTGATCCACTGGATATAGTGTACCTAGATTTTCAGAAAGCCTTTGACAAGGTCCCTCACCAAAAGCTTTTAAGCAAAGTAAGCTGCCACGGGATAAGAGGGAAGGTCCTCGCCTGGATCAATAACTGGTTAAAATATATGAAACCAAGGGTAGGAATAAATGTTCAGTTTTCAGAATGGAGAGAGGTAAATAGTGGTGTCCCACAGGGATGTGTACTGAGACCAGTCTTATTTAACATATTCACAAATGATCTGGAAAAAGGGGTTAACAGTGAAGTGCAAAATTTGTAGATGATACAAAACTACTCAAAATAAAGTCCAAAGGAGACTGTGAAGAGTTACAAAGGGATGTCGTAAAACTGGGTGACTGGGTAACAAAATGGCAGATGAAATTCAATGTTGATAAATGCAAAGTAATGCACATTGGAAAACATAATCCCAACTATACATATAAAATGATGGGGTCTAAATTAGCTGTTATCGCTCAAAAAAGTATCATTGTAGTCATTGTAGATAGTTCTCTCCTTAAAAACATCCACTCAATGTGCAGCAGCAGTCAAAAAAGCTAACAATGTTGGGAATCCTTAGAAAAGGGATAGATAATACGACAGAAAATATTATATTGCCTCTCTGTAAATCCATGGTACGCCCACATCTTGAATACTGCATGCAGATCTGGTCGCCCCATCTCAAAAAAGATATATTGGAATTGGAAAAGGTACAGAAAAGGGCAACAAAAATGATTAGGTGTATGGAACAACTTCCATATGAGGAGAGATTGATAAGACTGAGACTTTTCAGCTTGGAAAAGAGACAACTGGGGGAAGGGGGGGGGAAGAGGAGAGATATGATAGAGGTCTATAAAAGCATGTCTGATATAGAGAAAGTGAATAATGAAGTGTCTTTTACTCCTTCTCATAACACAAAAACTAGGGGTCACCAAATGAAATTAATAGGCAGCAGGTTTAAAACAAACAAAAGGAAGTATTTCTTCACACAACGCAGTCAACCTGTGGAACTCTTTGCCAGAAGATGTTGTGAAGGACAAGACTATATCAGGGTTCAAGAAAGAACTAGATAAGTGCATGAAGGATAGGTCCATCAACAGCTATTAACCAGGATGGGCAGGGATGGTGTTCCTAGCCTCTGTTTGTCAGAAGCTGGTAATGAGCGACAGAGGATGGATCACTTGATGATTACCTGTTCTGTTCATTCCCTCTGGGGCACCTGGCACTGGCCACTGTCTGAAGACAGGATACTGGGCTAGATGGACCTTTGGTCTGACCCAGTATGGCTGTTCCTAGATAGGAGCCTCCTCCAGTACTTTACTGGAAGAAAGTCAATTCACGTTAGGACTGATAAATTCTGCTTCAAACCCGATTCTTAAACCATTGTAATTTGTAATTCTTGCCAGTAGGTGGCACAACGTACCTAGTGGTTTACTGTAAAATTGAGATGAACTCTTTCAACAGAAATGTCTAGAATAAAATGTTTTTTATTGAACACCTGGCGTGTAAGACAAAGTTGACCTAGTTTTTGTTTTAATTTACATTCCAAATATCTGTGGCATGTATGTACTCCGTAACACAACTGTATTTGAGCTTTATAATTTGTGTCACATTCCTTTACTTAGAAAACGTATTAAATAGGAACCAGATGGGTTTCCTGGGTAATAGAAGGAGCAAAAAAAGTGAAGCTGGGTGCAAAACATTTTGGGAATAGAGGGGAGACAGATCAGGGAGCTCTTACTTGGGCAATGTATTCGGACGATGACGATCACCAATATTATGTGATATTGTATGTCACGCCGACAAAAGCAACACACATCAGGAAAGTTAAATACCAAGAATCGTTAGTTACACGCCAGTTTTCTAGTTTTCCTAAATACATAAATATGCAATAATGGAGCAGCGCATACAACATAGCAGGCTACAGACCAAACCACATTGCTCTGCAATGAACCACAGTTAGCCTTATCTCTCTCTGTTCCTCCACAGTCAGTATTCTGGCCAAACAGATCAATTATATTGAAATACCCTTTCTTTTTCTGGGTGGCTTTTCATATTCCAGTTCCCCTGTCACTTACTAAAGCGTAGGCAATAATTTTAAGAGCACAAGCCTAGGGACTGGCTGACCTGGTTCTACTCCTAACATACTCATTAGATGACTGAAAGCAAGTTTCTTAGCCCCTTCACACCTCAGTTTTCCTCTCCGAACCTTTTGTGATGTTATGAGTGTAATATAATATTTCTTTGGAAGGTGACAGAGCCAGAAAGAGTTAACCCATGGGTGAACTTTAAAGACTGGTTAGGAAGATATGTAAATGAATAGAGCTTTGAAATGCAAGTCTGCATTGTTAGAGATCTCAAGGGTAGATGTTTGCTCAGGTCTTGTGATGTAAGCAAACAAGTCTTTTCTATTGCTATAACTTAATTCAAAGATCAAAAAAGGAGTATTAACATTTATGATGATACTTGAGTGAAATAGTATTATTGTCTATATGTCTCTTTGAAGGTTGTGGTAACCTGTATCTGAACTGTTTAATGGATAAATTACCCTGTGCTAATTGCCAGGATGTTTGGAAGAAGGAGAGTTAGGCCTATTGNAACCTCAAGAATTGAATTCAAGTCTGTCTGTATATTGATCTTTTAACCAACACTCTCTCTCTTTTCTTTTTTAATAAATTTTAGCTTAGTTAATAAGAATTGACTATAGCGTGTATTTTGGGTAAGATCTAAGTTATAATTGGACCTGGGTATGTGGCTGATCCTTTGGGATTGGAAGAACCTTTTCTTTTATATGATGAGATAAGATTCTCAGTAATCATCATCATATCTGACAGGTGTCTCGGGACACAGGCCTGAGGCTGGGTACTTTAAGGGAACTGCGTTGTTTGGACTTCTGAGTAACCTGTATGGTAATATTGAAGTTGTTTTGTGCTGGCTTGGAAAATCTAAGTATTGGAATATCCACCAGCGTTTGGGGTTTGTCTGCCCCGTTTTGTTTGCAGTTCACCCTAATTGAGTGACCTCAGCTGGCTCCCACTGGCAGCACCGTCACACCTTTATAAAGCACTTGGAGATCATTGGAGGAAAAGCAAATTGTGATTCTTAGCACTGGGGTGAAGGAAAACCATACCTAAATTGTATAAAATAGGTCAGCTCGCAGCCAGCTTAATTTTCACAATGGATGTGTAGCCTGGGCAGTATGCAAGCCCCAGTAGATAATGATTCATCTTCATCCGGACAGCCTGGCTGAAATATTCGCTGGGAACTACAGGTTATATGGGCTGCACTTCTGCACTAAAGCTGCGGCAACTCCAGGCCACCTGGCAGACCTAAATTCCACCCAGGCCAGTAAGCTGTTCAGTCAATGTCTGCCTTGTAACCCTGGGTGTTTTGTGGCTGTGCAACTTTGGTTCAGGACTCTGAACCCAACAGCTTACCAGCATTCACAAGCCTCGCCCTGGCTTTGCCCAACTTGGATACTCCTTGCAGGCTGACTGTAGAACACTTCCAGCCTGGAATTTGCCCCCAAATCCTCATCCTGAAGGTTCCAGTCACTCTCACAAAACAGAACATGACACAGGTGTAACGATGCTGGTTCTGGCGGGACCCAACTGAGAGTGCCAATTCAGGACAAATTGTTTAAAACAGGGCTGTGACAGGTTGGGTCACAGAAACCCCCTTGGGAGCTGCCACCCAATGTGCCAAGACTACCTCTGTTCCTGTTTTCCCTGCCAGCTCAGTGCCTTCAGCTCCCTGTCTTGCTGAAGCCAGACACACCCGTCTGCTCCAACACAGACCTAGGGTCTGAATTACCTGCCCCAAAGCTGCAGGTTTACCTGAAAACAGCTCACAGAAGTGTGCTTGTCTTTAGCACTCAGATGCCCAACTCCCAATGGGGTCTAAACACAAATAAATCCGTTTTACCCTGTATAAAGCTTATACAGAGTAAACTCATAAATTGTTCGCCCTCTATAACACTGATAGAGAGATATGCACAGCTGTTTGCTCCCCCAGGTATTAATACATACTCTGAGTTAATTAATAAGTAAAAAGTGATTTTATTTAAATACAGAAAGTAGGATTTAAGTGATTTCAAGTAGTAACAGACAGAACAAAGTAAGTTACCCAGCAAAATAAAATAAAATGCGCAAATCTATGTCTAATCAAACTGAATACAGATAATCTCACCCTCAGAGATGCTTCAGTAAGTTTTTTCTCAGACTGGACACCTTCCAGGCCTGGGCACAATTCTTTCCCCTGGTACAGCTCTTGTTCCAGCTCAGGTGATAGCTAGGGGATTCTTCATGATGGCTCCTCTCCCCCTCTGTTCTCTTCCACCCCTTTATATATCTTTTGCATAAGGCGGGAATCCTTTGTCCCTCTGGGTTTCCACCCCCCCTCACTGGAAAAGCACCAGGTTAAAGATGGATTCCAGTTCAGGTGACATGATCACATGTCACTGTAAGACTTCATTACCCACTTGCCAGCACACACATATACAGGAAGACTCACAGGTAAATACAGCCATCTGCAGACAATGGTCCTGGTTAATGGGAGTCATCAAGATTCCAAACCACCATTAATGGCCCACACTTTACATAATTACAATAGGTCCTCAGAGTTATATTTTATATTTCTAGTTTTAGATACAAGAGTGATACATTTATACAAATAGGATGATCACTCAGTAGATTATAAGCTTTGTAATGATACCTTACAAGAGACCTTTTGCATGAGGCATATTCCAGTGACATTATACTCACTTATTATCATGTTTTTATAAAACCATATAGACTGCACAACGTCACAAGGGCAGTTACAGCCCAAGGCTGGGTTTTTTCCACCTCTAAGGCAAACCAAACCAGCCAGACAAAGAGGACTTTGGTCTCACCCCACTGGCTAACCACAAGTTACACAAGCAATTCCCTAGACACTCCAGTTTCCCAGTATCACCATCAGTGCCACTCATTATGGGGACAAATGGTTATGAAAACCAATACCCCAGTAAAAGAAAAAAGGTTCTCCCAATCCCAAAGGATCAAGCCCCAGACCCAGGTCAATATACAAATCAGATCTTACCCCCAAATCACGCTGTTGCCAATTCTTTAGAATCTAAAATTGAAAGGTTTATTCATAAAAGGAAAAAGATATAGATGAGAGCTAGAATTGGTTAAATGGAATCAATTACATACAGTAATGGCAAAGTTCTTGGTTCAGGCTTGCAGCAGTGATAGAATAAACTGCAGGTTCAAATCAAGTCTCTGGAGTACATCCCCTGCTGGGATGGGTCATTCAGTCCTTTGTGTAAAGCTTCAGTTTGTAGCAAAGTCCTTTCAGAGGTAAGAAGCAGGATTGAAACAAGATGGAGATGAGGCATCAGCCTTTTATAGTCTTTTTCAGGTGTAAGAACACCTCTTTGTTCTTACTGTGGAAAATTACAGCAAAATGGAGTCTGGACTCACAATAGGCAAGTTCCTGCATACTTCGCTGAGTTACAAGGCGTATCTGCCTTCTCTCAATGGGTCAATTGTATTGCTGATGGTCCTTAATGGACCATCAAGCAGGCTGGGCAGAGCTGACACCAACTTGTCTGGAGTGTCACCCAGAAGCATAGCATAAGTTTGAAATACAGACAGTATAGAGCCAATATTCATAACTTCAACTACAAAAATGATACACACATATAGACAGCATAATCATAACCAGCAAACCATAACCTTGTCTTAGACACCTTATTTGACCCCCTTTATAAAAGATTTGGTGCCACTACAGGACCTTGGTTGCAACCATGTTCTATACGGTCCCAGTTCAAGTCAATAACGTGACATCCTCCTCCTGAAGGTTCCAGTCACTCTCACAAAACAGAACATGACACAGGTAAGCAGAAAACACAACCTTGTCTTCTCCCCTAGAGCCCATGATTACTTGTTCCTCCCAAACATAGATACACCCCATTACTGAGTCAATTGTCTCTAGCCCAATAATTACCACCACCCAGCTCTCTGTAATACCCCGACAGAAAGTGGGTAAGTGATTCCAGCTGAGCCTGAAGCCTTTTCTGGGCGGCAGCAATGTCAGTGAGTGGGATGCTCCTGCTAGCAGTCTTCTGTCAAACCAAACAAAACAGATAAAAGGTAGAGACAGTTACAAGCAAATAAGAGTGAAAACATGCATCCAAAAGACTAAAACCTAAGCTAGCATGATACAGTCTTTGTTCAAGATGGTTTCTCTCACCCACAGTCTCGTTTCCAGCTTTTTATTGGCCAGTCTGGGAAGGTTCCAACACAGAAATCAAATTGCTTCATTTCTTGTCTCCTTAAAGTGAAGGATCATCTGTGGATTTGCTCTCCCTCTCTTTATAGTTCAATGAAACTTTGAGAGGTCTTCTTCTGAAGGGTGCCCCCAGATAAAGTTCATTGGTGCATGCTCAGTAAAGGAGCCATACGGTCTGGGGGATCTGGCTGCATGCTGATTTCTCCCTCCATAATGGTTGCTACGATGCTACTTATCTCTTCTTGCAGCAACCCCCGCTACAAATGAGTAGCCCATCGAATTTGGGTCGCACCCCCGGTTTGAGGTATTGGCCTCTTTGTCTGGAGAAAACTTGTTTATCAATTCCCTTTGGCATGCCTGGCCTAAACAGCTTTTAGTCACAGACTTTAAAGTATAATATTAGTAAGTATCCACAATGTCACATACAGCATTGTTACATTTCTTTTGCAGAGATATACCCAGATAATCCTGCAAAAGGAGACAAAACAACCCCAGGGCCACTACCAGTCTAACCTAGCATTGGGGGGGAATTCCTGCCTGATCCCACAGAGGGCACTCAGACCCTGAGCATGTGAACAAGAATCAGCCAGACAAGAGGTGAGAGAGAGAGAGAGTGCTCAGTGCCAACTTAGAACATGAACCCATCTCTCCAATGTCCCAACTCTAGCCATAGCCATCACTGATGCCTCAGAGGAAAGAGAGAAATCAAAACCTCCCTGAACACATGCTGTGGGGTCGGGCAGATACCTGCCTGTAACCTGTGGGTGGGCAGCTGAAAACCTGAGGCATGAGCGTTTATGGCTGCTGGGCCCTGCTCCCTGCCAGGACAAGCAGCCCCATCATACGATCACATTCATACGTCTCCAACTCTCATTCAGAATTAAGTCAGTTGTTGACCCCTACAACTGCAGTCGGGAAGCTGTTCTGGCATCTCAGTTCTCTGGTGATCAGAAACAGTAATCTAACAGGTAGCTGCGATCTGTATGTGGCCAGGCTACAGCCATGAGGCCCTAGGACATCATTGTCCTTCTCTTTCAATAGCTCTTCCCCATCCCTGAGGCGTACCCCTTCATGTGAGACATCATGTCCCCTCTCAGACCTCTGTATCCACGACCGAACAAGCCGAATGCTTCCGGCCTTGTACTAGGGAACAGGCCCTCCAGTCTCCGAATCCTCAAGGAGCCACTCAGGGCACCTGTTCCGGTTTGCCTGTGCACATGCCCTCCCCACAGGAACTCCCTCTGAAACTCCCCTGTTTGCCACTCCTGTTCGCCGGCTCAGGACTTCGAATACCACATGGCTATATATAGCACACAACACAGATTGGCCCCACCCCACACATGTGGGTTAAGAGGAAAACATTCACACACTTCACATTCCAGCGAACAGGCCAAACATTCACATGCACAACAGACACCTGAAAACACAAATTGGTTACTGCCTTCTACAATGTGTAAAACTCCATCACATCACATAACAACACAAAAGAAAAAGATAAAGCCTCCTTCCACACATTATGCCTTTCCCACTGCTCTTTCTTGAAACCAAAACAATAACACATCATCAAAGTAGCCGAGCGGTCCAAGGCGCTGCGTTCAGGTCGCAGTCTACTCCGGAGGCGTGGGTTCGAATCCCACCCCTGACAGTCTCTTCTCTTCTCTTCTCTGCC
>QXTE01000947.1:1409-11445 GCA_003942145.1 Platysternon megacephalum
GTGTTTTCATTGCTGGAAAAATAATACCTATAAAACCGAAGAGAGAGACAGAAAAAGGCAGAGACTACTCCTCTTGCTGGAAAGCGATGCACATTCCCAGCTGGAAAGGCAATATGCAATGTAAGAGATGGGGGACATCTGTGAATATATTTGTAAATAGGTAGGTTAAGGGGTCACGGGGAACTTGGAGCACAGATCCCCTAGGCACCTTTTGAAAACTAACCCTTAGACTTCCAAGGACAAGGAAATGAGTTTCTGGAGAGTTTTGGCCTCCTCTTTTCCATAACATCACATTGGTAAGAGGGTTTGTGTGACTTTGAAGGGGCTCATAGATGTTTAAGTGCAGAGTTAGAGATGGCTCATTTTGAGGCAGGGGGACAGGGGTGTATGTGAGGAATCGCTTGGTGAAATAACCTCAAACCGGCCCCACAATCTCTACTCCGTCCTCTGAACTGACACATCAGGTTTCAGGCTCACCTGACTCTCTATGAAGATTTTAGCCTGGATTTATAATTCCGCTTGGGCTAGAATCCGATGGACCCTTGGTACGACACAGTATGGTCATTCTTATGTTCTTACGAAGCACTTGTTCACACAACTTGCACAATCAGCCTGTGGGATTCGTTGCCAGGGGATGCTGTGAAGGCCAAAACTCTAACCGAGCTCAAAACATAATGAGAGAAGTTCGTGGAGGACGGGTCTATGAATGGCTATTAGCCAAGGTGGGCAGGGATGCGACCCCATGCTCTGGGTGCCCTTAAACCTCTGACTGCCAGAAGCTGGGACTGGACAAGGGGGGATGGATCACTCAGTGGTTGCCTGCTCTGTTCATTCCCTTTGAAGCATCTGGCATTGGCCCCTGTCCGCAGACAGGATACTGGGCTAGATGGACCTTTGGTCTGACCCCGGGATCGGCAACCTTTGGCACGCGGCTCTCCAGGGTAAGCACCCTGGCGGGCCAGGCCGGTTTGTTTACCTGCCGCGTCTGCAGGTTCGGCCGATCGCGGCTCCCACTGGCCACAGTTCGCGGCTCCAGGCCATTGGGGGCTGTGGAAGCGGCGCGGGACGAGGGATGTGCTGGCCGCAGCTTCCCGCAGCCCCCATTGGCCTTGAACGGTGAACCGCGGCCAGTGGGAGCCATGATTGGCTGAACCTGCAGGTAAATGAACGAGCCCGGCCGGCCAGGGTGCTTACCCTGGAGAGCTGCGTGCCAAAGGTTGCCAATCCCTGGTCTGACCCAATGTGGCCGTTCTTATATTCTCATGGGGAGAACCTCACACTGCTGTGTGATGTGTTTGATTCCTCCAGGTCCACTGTCCTTAGTGGGTGTTGCCATTGGTCATGGATCCAGCAGGGTTGGAGTGAGTGGGACAGGCTGCCAAAAGCAGACATCCCTAACTCCAGTACAGTCAGGAGTAGGGCAAGGGTTAGAAATAAACGCAGGGTTAGGGTTATGGCTAGAGTTAGGATTATGGTTTGGGGAAGGGTATAATGAAAAAATAAAATGATGGTTTGGGACAGCTGAAGTGAAGTGATTCTTTATCTTGATAGGAAGAAAGTTGACAATATAGAATCAAAATAAGTGGAACTGTAATGCACTTAGGACCAGATTTTTAACATTATTTAATTATCTACGTACCAAAAAAGGGGGCAGACGATTCGATGCAGTGCAGTGAGACCAGTTTTAGATGGAGCGTTGGATCCTGGCTGTGACACACACATTCACATGAACACAAACTCATACACAGTGATACCCCTACACACACACACACACACTGACGCAGTAAATCGAATATGAACACCAGATACCAACAATAAAAACTTCTCTCTCTCTGTATCAGAGGGGTAGCCGTGTTAGTCTGGATCTGTAAAAGCAGCAAAGAATCCTGTGGCACCTTATAGACTAACAGAGGTTTTGCAGCATGAGCTTTCGTGGGTGAATACCCACTTCTTCGGATGCAAGTAGTGGAAATCTCCAGGGGCAGGTATATATATGCAAGCAAGAAGCAAGCTAGAGATAACGAGTTTAGTTCAATCAGGGAGGGTGAGGCCCTGTTCTAGCAGTAGAGGTGTGAAAACCAAGGGAGGAGAAACTGGTTCTGTAGTTGGCAAGCCATTCATAGTCTTTGTTTAATCCTGAGCTGATGGTGTCAAATTTGCAGATGAACTGAAGCTCAGCAGTTTCTCTTTGGAGTCTGGTCCTGAAGTTTTTTTGCTGCAGGACGGTGACCCTAACATCTGCTATTGTGTGTCCAGGGAGGTTGAAGTGTTCTCCTACAGGTTTTTGTATATTGCCATTCCTAATATCTGATTTGTGTCCATTTATCCTTTTCCTTAGAGACTGTCCAGTTTGGCCTATGTACATAGCAGAGGGGCATTGCTGGCATATGATGGCGTATATTACATTGGTGGATGTGCAGGTGAATGAACCAGTGATGGTGTGGCTGATCTGGTTAGGTCCTGTGATGGTGTCGCTGGTGTAGATATGTGGGCAGAGTTGGCATCGAGGTTTGTTGCATGGATTCGTTCCTGAGTTAGAGTTACTTTGGTGCGGTGTGCAGTTACTGGTGAGAATGTGCTTCAGGTTAGCAGGTTGTCTGTGGGCGAGGACTGGCCTGCCACCCAAGGTTTGTGAAAGTGTGGGATCATTGTCCAGGATGGGTTGTAGATCTCTGGTGATGCGTTGGAGGGGTTTTAGCTGGGGACTGTATGTGATGGCCAGTGGAGTCCTGTTGGTTTCTTTCTTGGGTTTGTCTTGCAGTAGGAGGCTTCTGGGTACACGTCTGGCTCTGTTGATCTGTTTCCTTATTTCCTCGTGCGGGTACTGTAGTTTTGAGAATGCTTGGTGGAGATTTTGTAGGTGTTGGTCTCTGTCTGAGGGGTTAGAGCAGATGCGGTTGTACCTCAGTGCTTGGCTGTAGACAATGGATCTTGTGGTGTGCCCGGGATGGAAGCTGGAGGCATGAAGGTAGGCATAGCGGTCGGTAGGTTTTCGGTATAGGGTGGTATTAATGTGACCATCACTTATTTGTACTGTGGTGTCCAGAAAGTGGACCTCCCGTGTAGATTGGTCCAGGCTGAGGTTAATGGTGGGGTGGAAGCTGTTGAAATCTTGGTGGAATTTTTCCAGAGTCTCCTTCCCATGGGTCCAGATAATGAAGATGTCATCAATGTAGCGTAGGTAGAGAAGGGGCGTGAGTGGACGGGAGCTGAGGAAGCGTTGTTCCAGGTCGGCCATAAAAATATTGGCATATTGTGGGGCCATGCGGGTGCCCATAGCGGTGCCACTGATCTGGAGATACATATTGTCATCAAATTTGAAATAGTTGTGTGTGAGGATAAAGGCACAGAGCTCAGCAACCAGTTGTGCTGTGGCATCATCAGGGATACTGTTCCTGACAGCTTGTATTCCATCTGTGTGTGGGATGTTTGTGTAGAGAGCCTCTACATCCATGGTGGCTAGGATGGTGTTTTCTGGAAGGTCACCAATGCTTTGTAGTTTCCTCAGGAAATCAGTGGTGTCACGGAGATAGCTGGGAGTGCTGGTGGCATAGGGTCTGAGTAGAGAGTCCACATATCCAGACAGTCCTTCAGTGAGAGTGCCAATGCCCGAGATGATGGGGCGTCCAGGATTTCCGGGTTTGTGGATCTTGGGTAGTAGATAGAATAACCCTGGTCGGGGCTCTAAGGGTATGTTGATTTGTTCCGGTGTTAGTGTAGGGAGTGTCCTGAGTAGATGATGCAGTTTCTTAGTGTATTCCTCAGTGGGATCTGAGGGAAGTGGCCTGTAGAATTTGGTATTGGAGAGTTGTCTGGCGGCCTCCTTTTGGTAGTCAGACCTGTTCATGATGACTACAGCACCTCCTTTATCAGCCTCTTTGATTATAATGTCAGGATGGTTTCTGAGGCTGTGGATGGCATTGCGTTCTGCACGACTTAGGTTATGAGGCAAGCGATGTTGTTTTTCCACAATTTCTGCCTGTGCACGTCGGCGGAAGCATTCGATGTATAGGTCCAGACTGTCATTTCGACCCTCAGGGGGAGTCCATGTGGAGTTCTTCTTCTTGTGCTGTTGGTGGGAGGGTAACTGTGTATCGGTGCGATGTTCAGTGTTGTCCTGAAAGTATTCTTTGAGTCGGAGACGGCGAAAGTAGGCTTCCAGGTCACCGCAGAACTGTATCATGTTGGTGGGGGTGGCAGGGCAGAAAGAGAGTCCCCGAGATAGGACAGACTTTTCATCTGGGCTGAGTGTGTGGTTGGATAGATTGACGATATTGCTGGGTGGGTTAGGGGTACCACGGTTGTGGCCCCACGTAGCAGGTAGGAGTTTTGACAGCTTACAGTCCTTTTTCCTTTGTAGAGAGGTGAAGTGAGTAATGTAGATCTCCTGTCTTATTTTAGTGAAGTCCGTTTGTATGGAAGTTTGGTTATTAATGAGAGTCTCCAGGTTGGAGAGCTCTTTTTTGATGTTTTCCTGTTTGTTGTATAGGATGCTGATCAGGTGGTTCCTCAGTTTCTTTGATAGAGTATGGCATAATCTCTCACTGTGGTCTGTGTGGTATGTAGATAGCAGTGGATTTTTTACCTTTAGTCCATTTGGTATGATGTCCATCCGTTTGCATTTGGAAAGGAAGATGATATCTGTCTGTATTTGTGCAAGTTTCTTCATGAGGTTGATGGATTTCCACTCCATACGGCTAAATGCAGTGCCTTGCATAGTGTCAAGTATCAGAGGGGTAGCCGTGTTAGTCTGGATCTGTAAAAGCAGCAAAGAATCCTGTGGCACCTTATAGACTAACAGAGGTTTTGCAGCATGAGCTTTCGTGGGTGAATACCCACTTCTTCGGATGCAAGTAGTGGAAATCTCCAGGGGCAGGTATATATATGCAAGCAAGAAGCAAGCTAGAGATAACGAGTTTAGTTCAATCAGGGAGGGTGAGGCCCTGTTCTAGCAGTAGAGGTGTNGTTAGGTAATTTCTCTCTGCCGCATACCCTACCAGAGCAACGTCTGCCTAATATACCACAATACACTGTCCCAACATTCTGTTGTGATACACAAATTCAGTGAAAATGTCGGTCGGCATAATCCGAAGTGCCACGGGAATGATGTGAAACAGAAATAAAATAATGTAACGGCACAGCAGACATGGAAAGATGAAAAGTTCAGTGACCTCTCGATCCCAGCCAAGACGTGCTGAGGACGTGTTTCTGTTGACTCCACCAGACAATACTCCTTACCTAGACTTCTCCCTGTCGACTTATAGCCGCTGGGTGCAACCCGTATGCAAATCCCATCCCTCGCCAGGGGGTTCCTGTTTAAATACAAACCCCTGGTTCTATGAGCTTCAGTCTCTCCCCAGACACAGAACTGCCCGGTCCTGCCTGCTGGGGAGTTTCCCTCATTGCATGAGAATGAAATATCTGTTGCTTTTCCTTTCCCTGCTCTCCGCCACCACCTGTAAGTGTCTATGTGGCAGTGGGGGAATCAGGGACTGAACCATAGATTTGTTCGGTGGTAATACTTTCCTCACTTTGTTTCCTTTCCCCAGGTGTCCTGTCTCAGGTGCAGTTGGTCCAGTCCGGACTGGGAACGGTGAAGCCCGGAGAGACCCTCACCCTGACCTGCGCTGTCTCCGGGTTTTCCATCACAACTCAGTATTACCATTGGCACTGGCTCCAGCAGTCCCCCGGGAAAGGGCTGGAGTGGATGGGACGGGTAAATCCGTATAATAGCGGGAGCACAGGCTATGCCCCGTCTCTCCAAGGCCGAATCACCATCTCTGGAGACACGGCCAAGAACCAGGTCTCCCTGCAGCTCCGCTCGCTGACAGCTGCAGACACCGGCACCTATTACTGCGCCAGGGGCTACACAGTGACACGGAGCAGAGCTGGGACTGGTACAAAAAGAGGAAGCTGGTTCTCAGCAGTCGAGTGAGGCCAGAGACGCAGGGAGAACTGAGCACTGCAGAGATAAAGACACACACAGTAGATTGAATATGAACAACTTGCACACTAATAGATATCGGTTAAAAATGCCTCCAGCAGCCTCCCACTTTCTCCGGACACCATTTACCTTTCCGCTGCCACAGGAAGCTTTGCAAACTCACTGAGAAATGTGACATTTGTTACATTACATTTATTATAGTAACAGGCAGAGACAGATTCATGGCAAACCAGTTACACAAAAATCACCCAGGACCCCTGTGTCTGTCTGTTTGCCAATGTGTGTGAGAGTCTCATTCTGTCCAGTAGGGGACAGTAGTTTCCCCCCACACACACACACACACTTATCCCCAGACTGGAGAGCGGGGCTGGATCCATGATTTCACGCAGAAATGGCGGGTGCCCAATTTACAGGGGCTGTTGAAAAATGATACAAAACATAGAAGCCCATGGAATGAGGGGAGAGAAAAATCTGCATCATGGGACAGTGAGCCCGCACCCATGATGCACTGCAATCCATTCCCTATTCCCACAATTCCTAGCAGCAGCAGGTGGTGAGTTGCACAGTGGGATAGCTACCCATGGTGCACTGCTCTCCCTGTCAGTGCTAGAGAACCAGCTGTGGACCTGCTCTGCCGACACAGGGAGTGTCGTGTGAACGTATACAAGTGATGAAATTAGAGCAGTTTATGATCATCAGTGTAACTAGCCTCAACTGAACTCTGTAGTGTAGACACAGCCTTAGGGAAACTGGATTCAACACAGAGGTTCGGGCCTCTCTGGTGCTGGAATTTACCATTTCCATTGTAGCCTGCAGGGAACAAGGCACTGGCCATGTCTCACTCGAGATGGTGGCGCCTACAAACAAAACCGTTCCATCCCCATTTATTGTGCGTCTCCCTTCAGGGCTGCTGCAGCCCCAGCTCTCAGGCTGAGACACCCCAGAAAATGCACCTTCTCTCCATGCCCAGTTCCTCCCTTTTAACTAGAGCTGTTTGTCAGTCTCTGGTGCCTGAAACCAGCCTTTCGCTCCCCCTGCAGCTGGGACTCCTTACCCCTCAGATGTTCTCAGGAGCTGCGTTTCGATTGGCAGAGTCTGTACGTGCCTTATATTTATTCTGTTTGCCCAGCACAGTCTGCAGTAGCCACGGCTCCAATGGAGAGAAACCCATTGACTGCCCCGGCCTGTGGGTCACACCCTAAGAGATGAAGGGGGCTGTGTCTGTCCTACCCAGCAGACAGCCCGGCCTAGCTAGAGGTCTCCCCGGTAGTTTATACTCGCTGGATGAAATCTGCATGGAAATGCTGCCCTAGGGGGTTCTCCTGAGTCCCAGCCCTGGTGACTGTCCTCTAAACCCACCTTCCTACCCTCAAACAGCCATCACTTGTCCTTATATGTGTGCTCAGCTGAGCACATGGTCTCTATGGGGTGTAAAGGAAAGAGCTGTCCCCGAGGGGACATCGCCATGTACTGAGCGCCTGCCCAGGGGGGTTCCTGTTTAAATACAAACCCCTGGTTCTAAGAGCCACAGTGACTCCCCAAACACAGAACTGCCCGTCCTGCCTGCTGGGGAGTTTCCCTCATTGCATGAAAATGAGAATGAAATATCTGTGGCTTTTCCTTTCCCTGTTCTCTCTCCCATCCTGTGTCTATGGGGCAGTGGGGGAATTAGGGACAGATCCATAGATTTGTTCCGTGGCTAATTCTCTCTTTGCTTTGCGTTGCTTTCCCCAGGTGTCCCTCTCAGGTGCAGCTGGTCCAGTCCGGCCTGGGAACGGTGAAGCCCGGACAGACCCTTGCACTGACCTTCCCTGTCTCGGGTGTATCCATCACTGACAGCAGCTATGTTGGGCCTGGGTCCGGCAGCCTCTTGGAAAAGTTCTGGAGTGGGTGGGAGGGATTTTTCCATATGGCGGGAACACAAACTACACCCCGTCCCGCCAAGGCCGAGCCACTGTCTCTGCAGACACTGCCATGAATCAGTTCTCCCTGCAGCTGCACTTGCTGACAGCTGTAGACAGGGGCACCTATTACTGTGCTAGGAGCCACACAGCGACACAGAGCAAAGCAGGGACTGGTACAAAAGGGGGAGCATTTTCCAGGGCCCTTTCAAAGCAATTTCTCCAACAGTGGCTGGACACTGAATATATTTACATGGGGGAAGCAAATACAGTCTTGTCCCTGTGCCCTGCTAAGACAAACACAGACCAGGACTCATTCCCTGCAGCTGGGACAGGACACACACACACACACCACACATCTCCTTCCCTCTGCTACGAAGCAGGAATCGCCCACCCCTCTATTCTGCACGAAAAAGGGGCTACATTTCTCCAGGGTCCGTCTCACTCCTGTGGCCCTGCCCTCACTGGCCTGGGGGTTCTCACAAGGCCCAGAAGTTGCCCCTACTCTCCACGCTCTGTTCCCGCCCCTTTGACCAAGGCTGCGCCAATCGCTGGTGCCTAAAACCAGCCTTTCCCTCCCTGCAGCGGCGGCTGTTCCCCGTCCCACGTTCCCAGGTCTCTTTGGTGCTGACACCGGCTGTACCTGGATTCTGGTTTGATTGTCTTTGCCCAGCACATTCGGTAGCAGCCCCGGCTCCAGTGGAGGGCCCGTGGTTTCACTGGCCTTTGGGTCACACCCGAAGACATGAAGGGGGGTGTGACTCTGTCACCCACCAGACAGCCCTGCCTGGCTAGGGGTCTCCCTGCTACTTCCTGCCCATTGGGCAAAACCAGCAGATAAATCCCTGTCCCAGCGAGTTCTCCTTGATCCCAGCCCAGGCCCCTCTCCTCTGCACCCTCTTCCCTCCCATCACAGCCATCTCCTGTCATTACATGTGCGCTGAGCTGAGCGCAGGGTCTCTCTGGGGCAGTGGCGGATTTAGAGTGAGTGGAGCCCTGTGCTCAGCTTCAGTTTTGGGGCCCCCCCTTGGGGCCCAGCCAAGAAAAAGAACATTTTCTCTGATCTGCCTCCCGCCCCCGTTTTTCATTCCTTGTTTTCTTCATCCTCCTCCTGTAAGTAATAGCAAGTAAATGGAAATAAAGTGAGGTACCTGGATTGTTTTTGTGTCGAACTTATTTTTCCACAGACCACTTGGAAATCGCTGGGGGTCTCGGCGGAGCACGTAATGAACTTTCCAAATATTGTTTGTACCATTAGCTAACTATTGTAAAGTGCTTTGGATAAGAGCGCGTTATAAAAACATGTAAAAACTTTGGGGTGTGGGGTCTGGCCAGGAGTTAGGGGGAGGGAGGGGGCTCAGGGCTGTAGCAGCGGTTTGGGGTGTGGAGCGCTTACCTGGGCAGCTCCATGTGGTGTGAGGGGTGCAGGTGGGGATGCGGGGGGGTGCAGGAGTCAGGGCAGGGGGCTGGGGTCATGGGGGTGCTCAGGGCAGGGAGGGGGGATGTGTAGGGGGAGTGCAGGGACCAAGCTTCTGCCCCCGCAGCTGCCTGGCCCTGGGGCCCCCTGTGTTTTACTGTAAATCCGCATCTGGTCCTGCAGGCTCCAGGGGCTCCTGCTTCAGGCTCCGCCCCCACCGGCAGCCAAACTCCCCCTCCCCCACCTCTTCCCCACCTCCTCCCCTGAGCGTGCCACGTTCCCCCCCTTTCCCAGCGCTTCCCCTGCCGCCAAACAGCTGTTTGCCAGCGCTCCAGTCGCTCCTGGAGGGAGATGGAGGGGTGGGGCCTCAGCACCCTAGGGGGAGAAGCTGGAGCAAAGGCTGCCCCTGGCACTCCCCCTACACATACTCCGCCCAGCCCCCTGCCGTGAGCCGTGCAGGGCAGGGGCCTGGGAGCACCTCATGACCCCAGGCCACACACCCAGCCCTGACTCCTGCAACCCCTCACATACCCCCAAACCTCTGCCCTCCCTGACTCCTGGCTGCACCCCCCTCACACACCCTCAGCCCTGACTCCTGCAACCCCTCATGCCCCCCTGCCCCCACACAACCCCAGCCCCCTGCCCTTCCTGACTCCTCCACCCCCTCACACGCCCTCATGACCCCAGGCCTGACTCCTGCAACCCCTCACATAGCCCCAGCCCTCTGCCCTCCCTAACTCCAGCACCCGCCCACACTGCATCAGCCCACTGCCC
>QXTE01000947.1:11609-30930 GCA_003942145.1 Platysternon megacephalum
CTCACAATTCCCTTGTGTCCTGTCCTGTCATTTCCAGGTTTCCTGAGGGTTTAAAGGGACTTTTAAATGTGAGCAGAGGAGGCAAAGAGTCTGAGCCCTCCTTGCCCAAACAAACCCTCTGTTATCGCCTTGATTGGAGCTCAAACGAACCCCCAATTTATACTCGCAAACGCCCAGTGCCAAGGTACCACAGTGATGGGCGCCAGTCTCAGAGCCCGGCCAGAGGGAACCAGGGCAGTGATTATGAGACGTTCGCTAATGCTCTGCTCACCCCCCGGCCTGTCGCACAGCTAATGGGGGGAGACCGGCCAATGGGCGCTGGAGATCGCCCCTTGTTCCAGCTCCTTTTCAAGAGGGGCGGGGGAGGTGGGGGAGTTTTATGCAAATCTCAGGTCCCCGATCCCCGTTTAAAGAGCAGCTCCTGGGTTCTCACCGGGACCCGCCTGCTCAGGGCCTGACCCGCATCTTCACAGGTTTGCGTTTCACCTGCCGACCAACATGAAATCTTTACTCCTCCTCGTGCTGTCTCTGGCCGCTGCCCCGTGTGAGTGTCCAGGGGAGATTAGGGAGACAGGACCGACGCCTTGAAGTAGAATCGGGGCCTTAACGCTCTGTTTTCCTCTCCCCAGGTGTCTGCTCTCAGGTGCAGCTGGTCCAGTCCGGCCCAGGAGCGGTGAAGCCCGGGGAGACCCTCACCCTGACCTGCGCTGTCTCGGGTGTATCCATCACTAGCACGAGCTGGCACTGGTTCCAGCAGCCTCCCGGCGAAGGCCTGGCGTGGCTGGGGTATATAAACTCTGCTGGGGGCACAGGCTACACCCCGTCTCTCCAGAGCCGCCTGAGCTTCTCCAGAGACACGGCTAAAAACGCGCTCGCCCTGCAGCTCCGCTCGCTGACAGCTGCGGACACCGCCACCTATTCCTGCGCCAGACACAGTGACACGGAGCAGAGCGGGACTGGTACAAAGGGGAAGCAGATGATAAAGAGGAAAGTGAGGCCAGAGTGACAAGGGGAATTTGAGCCTCCCCCTCCCCCCACCCAGAAACACACAGTGTCTAGAACAGGACAAACATCCCCAGAGATATTATCAAAACTGCCCCCAGAGCTACCCAGTCTCTCAGCGCCCAGTTGACCTGTCAGCTGCCCCAGGAACCGTGTCCAGCTACTGCCAAAATACAGTGAGTTGTTTGTATTTCAGTGGCTCTCGGAACAGGCAGGGACCGATCCAGGGATGTACAGAGTTGGGCGCGGACAGGGACCGGTGGAGGTGTCGAGCTGTTTGCCTGTGAGTGTCTCTGCATGTTTGTGTGCACCAAGGTTTTTTCCCAGCACAAACCTGACCCTCAACGCACACACACACACACACACACACACACACACACACACACACACACACACACACACACACACGGCTTTTCCATACGGAAAGTACCTGACCATCAGCTGCTGCATTTCTCTCCAGGGCTTGGTCCAGACTCTCCCCCGTCCCAGCCATCGCAGCCCCTGTTCTGACAAAGCCCAGATCCTGCAGCGTCTCTCTGCGCCCAGACCCCTCCCACTCTCAGCGCAGCACAGGGAAGCCCAGGGGAAATCCACAGATTCTGGTGCCTCAGTCTCTCCCCAGCACCCAAACTGCTGCTTCTTCGCTGGACGTTTCCCTGCCGGCCTTCAACCACCTCCAGGCACTTTCTGTCCTTTCCCTTCCCCTGGGGCCCCAAACATCACCGGGGTCTCCTCCCACCCTGCCAGGAGCAGTGTGCCCACCCCACACACTGTTACATAAGAAGGGCCAGACTGGGTCAGACCAAAGGTCCATCTAGCCCAGTGTCCTGTCTCCCGACAATGGCCAATGCCAGGTTGTCACGGAGTCCCCGGGCGATGCTCTGGAACTGCTCCCTACAAAGCCAGTCAGGACCCTGGTGAAGTCTCCTGTCTGTGAGTAAAACAGAGGTTTATTAGATGACAGGAACAGGGTCTAAAACAAAGCTTGTAAGTACAGAGAACAGGACCCCTCAGCTGGGTCCATTTTGGGGGGCAGTGAGCAGGACACCCATGTCTGCCCTCACTCCACGTCCCCAGCCAGCTCCAAAATGAAACTCTCCAGCCCCTTCTCCTCTGGGCTTTGTCCCTTTCCCAGGCCAGGAGGTCACCTGATCTCTTTGTTCTCCAACACCTTCAGCTGGCACCTTTGTAGAGGAGGGGCCCAGGTCATTAGTTGCCAGGAGACAGGGTGTCGGCCATTCTCTGTCCAGACAGCACCACATCTGCCCTCCAGGGCTCTGCAACAATCACATCCCCTTCTCCCACCACCTAGAGACTGATCTTGGCTACACTGGCAGATGTACAGCGCTGTGAGTTAAACCTGCCTTCGTACAGCTGAATAGGGAAAGCGCTGCAGTCTGTCCACACTGACAGCTGCCAGCGCACTGTCGTGGCCACATTTGCGGCACTTGCAGCAGCATTGGGAGCGGTGCATTATGGGCAGCTATCCCACAGAGCACCTCTTCCCATTCTGGCGCCGTGGCTTGTGGGAAGGGGGTGTGGGGTGCGGGGCATTCTGGGTCCTGTCCCAACGCCCCGTGATGCATCGCTTCACATCCCAGCAATCCCTGTCTTTCCGTACACATTTGGCACCATTTGGCGCCATCTTTCAACGGTTTCTGTGCAGCGCGATCTGTGTGTTCCGTTTCAGTCTGCGGGAAATGGAGCCCGAACTGCTGAGGATTATGATGACGAGTCTCTCCAGTACGTCACGTTTAGCAGTCGAGCTATTCCTTAGGATCCAAAGTGACAGTGAGGAGTCCGATGATGATAGCAAGTCATGTAACGCGTACGACAGGAAATTGCTTGTCTCATTCATGGACATGCTCAGCACTGTGGAACGCCGCTTCTGGGCTCGGGAAACAAGCACTGAGTGGTGGGATCACATCGTCCTGCAAGTCTGGGATGATGAGCAGTGGCTGCAGAACTTTCGGATGAGAAAAACCACTTTCATGGGACTGTGTGAGGAGCTCGCCCCCACCCTGCGGCGCAAGGACACGAGATTGAGAGCTGCCCTGCCGGTGGAGAAGTGGGTGGCTATTGCAATCTGGAAGCTGGCAACTCCAGACAGCTACCGATCGGTCGCGAACCAGTGTGGAGTGGGAAAGTCGACCGTTGGAATCGTGCTGATGCAAGTTTACAGGGCCATTAATCGCATCCTGCTCAGAAGAACTGTGAGTCCAGGTAACGTGCAGGACATTGTGGCTGGCTTTGCACAAATGGGTTTCCCTAACTGTGGAGGGGCAATAGATGGGACACATATTCCTATTCTGGCACCACCCCACCTAGCATCCGAGTACGTTAATCAGAAGGGGTATTTCTCTATGGTTCTCCAGGTGGTTGTGGATCACCGTGAGCGTTTCATTGACATTAACACAGGCTGGCCCGGAAAGGTGCATGATGCACGCATCTTTCGGAACACTGGCCTGTTCAGGAAGCTGCAGGCCGGGACTTTTTTCCCAGAGCAGAAGATCACGGTAGGGGAAGTCGAAATGCCCATTGTGATCCTTGGAGACCCCGCTTACCCGCTAATGCCGTGGCTCATGAAACCCTACACAGGGAGCCTTGACAGCAGCAAGGAACGGTTCAACTACAGGCTGAGCCGGTGCCGAATGACTGTGGAGTGTGCTTTTGGCCGTTTAAAGGGCCGCTGGTGATCTCTGGGAAGCTGGACTTGGCCGAAAACAGCATCCTCGCGGTTATATCCGCGTGCTATACCCTCCATGATATTTGTGAAGGGAAGGGTGAAAGATTCAGTCAGGCATGGACCTCCCATGTTCAACACCTGGAGGCTGAATTTGCACAGCCAGAGAGCAGGGCTATTAGACGGGCCCAGCACGGGGCTGCTAGGATTAGGGATGCCTTGAGGGAGCAATTTGAGGCTGAAAACCAGCAGTAATGTCTGGTGCCCTGTGGTTACAATGTTAGCAGGAATCTGTGTTTGCTTCGCTGATTTGCAGTGCCTGTTTCCTGGGCTAAGGTATCTTTTACTTTATGCAATAATAAAGAATGTTTTCAAAACCAAAATATCCATTTATTGAAAAGAAAATTTATTGAAAGAAACACAACTGTTTGGGAATCAGGAAGGGCAAGGGGGTGGGGTGGGGAACGGTACAATCACAGATTTGCATATGTCCTGTCTGGAGTGCTGTGCAATGAGGGCTGCACTTCAGGATGGCTATACTGCATGGTGAGGGGGGTTGAGTGCGGTGGGTAAGGGTCGTAGTTCTCAGGGCTGGTTGGTGAAGATACCGGTGTTGGAGGCAGCTGTTGGCGGTAAGAACCCAGATGTTGGGGAAAGTGGGTTGGAGGTGACACGGGGGCACAAGGGAAAGAGTTTTGGGACAAGGACTGCAGGGGGGGGGCGGGCGCGGTAGCGCTCCGCCTGCATGGCGACGAGCGCCTGGATAGAGTCTGCTTGGCGCTCCATGATGCTTATCAGCCGATCCGTGCTTTGCTGCCGGTGCTCCGTGCTTTGCTGCCGGTGCGCTGCGTTTTCCTGGCAGATCCTGCTTCCTCTCTCCCTCCACTCCTGCACTTTTTGATTCTCTGTAAGAGATTGCTGCATCACTTCTTGCAGCATGTCTTCTTTGCTTTTCCGCGGTCTCTTCCAGAGTCTTTGCAGTCTCTGAGCCGGTGAAAACACGGACGGCTGAGATCTCAAGGTTGCATCTGTAAAGGCAAAATGCAACACTTAACAGAGGCAGCATTGTTTATACCAGACAGAGCAATGATTCCCCCGCACTTGAGGAGGGCACACACAGTCTACACAATAGCATAATTTTCCCGTCCCAAAGAAAGCGGACATAACCCACGGGAGCCCCAAAATGGTGAGTAAGGGGGACTGATTGTTTCTGGGCTGCACTGTCCTCTGGGTTTCTGTGCCTGGGGGAGACCCAACAGCTGCAGGGGGCACCTACACTGAACACTGTCCCCACATTTTCCACAGGAGTCCATCCTGGAAGATATCTCTCTGCTGAGGGTGACCTGGGAAGCAAGGGAGGGTCTTCTACTGCAATGCGGCTTCCGCCCTGGCCCATATGCAGCTTCACTGTGTGCAGCAATGGTCCCCCGGCCCCTCACGGCACAGTGGCGCGGACACGTTAGCCTGACTGGGACAAGGACCACGGTGGCTCTCCCAAGAAACTTGCGCAAGCGCATTGCCCACATTCTGGATGAGACTTTCGAAGAGATTACCGCGGCCGATTACCGCAATGTGATAGACCACATCAATGCGCTATTCCGCATCTAGGCATGCATGCAGCCCTAACCCTCCTCTCCCGAAAAACTTCCTTCCCCAAAAAGGAAGTTACCGGGAACCCGCTCTTCAGTTTGTCCTCCACCAAGTACCGGCCGCTGCGACTGGCTACCTTCCTCCTGGCTCAAGAAGAGCTCCTGGCTGCATGGACCCAGGTAGTCCGGGGTGTCTCCAACCGCCCCAGCACCCTCACTCCGGCTTTCCTCCTCGTCCTCCTCCTCCTCCATCTCCTCCTCCCCCCGCTCTGAAGTGTCCATGGTGCTGCTCGGCATGGAGGTGGGGTCACCCCCAAGTATCGCATCCAGCTCTTTGTAGAATCGGCAGGTCGTGGGGGGAGCACCCGAGTGGCTGTTTGCATCGCGGGCTTTGCGGTAGGCATTCCGCAGCTCCTTCACCTTAATCCTGCACTGCAGAGCATCCCGGTCATGGCCCCTTTCCATTATGGCCCTTGATATCTGCCCAAAGGTATCGTAATTCCTACGGCTGGAGCGCAGCTGGGACTGGACAGCTTCCTCCCCCCAAACACTGATGAGGTCCAGCAACTCGCCATTGCTCCATGCTGGGGCTCGCCTGGCGCGTGGAGGCATGGTCACCTGGAAAGATTCGCTGAGAGCACTCCACACCTGGCTGGCTGAGCAAACAGGAAGGGGATTTTTCAAATTCCCGGGGAATATAAAGGGTGGGTCTGACGGTTGGTCACCTGAGGCCAGGGCAGTAGAGTTCGAACTGATGACCAGAGTGGCTAGAACAGGCATTGTGGGATACTGCCGAATACTTCTGGAGGCCAATCAGAGCGCATTGGGCGGCCACACTGGCGCCGCAGCGCAGCAACAGCGCAATTCTCCTTATTCCTCTGGCGGAGGAGGAGTACAAGCAGCGCTGTATCCGCGGAGACACAGCGCTGTACGTGCCTTGCCAGTGTGGACGGGGAGTGAGGTACAGCGCTGTGCGCGGCTTTATTGCGCTGTAACTCGCATGTGTAGCCAAGCCCTGAGTCTCTCCTAGTAGGGATGAAGGGTGAGGGCTGCTATTAACAGTCAGGGTTAGAACTGCATGCTGGGTAAAGTCAGGATTTCCTGTTCTAAGTAAGGTATTCATGTAGTTTTCTGGTTAAGACACATATGAAGGTGGAGTTTATCCCCAGGGTCACGGTTAGGTGCGGGAGCTAGAGAGAGGATAAAGAAGTTGCCAGTTGGTCTCCTTGTGGTCAAGCAGGAAGCTTCGACTGAGACAAGGGCTGGTACCACAGAGACAAAGTGCCGCCTCTTCTCTCAGCCGCACACAAAGAAACTGAGTTCGCGCTAGGAAATGCGGGTGTCTCTTATAAGGACGGGGACATGCAAATGAGGGAGACAGTTTCCTGTTTAAATCTGTGCCTCTCTCTGCCCAGGCTGCACCCGGAGACACAATCCGCAGCCCCTGGGTCTGTGCAGTTACCAGCCAGTCCCCTGAGAACTTTCCCCTCCAGCACCCGGGAAATGAGGCTTTGGTTGTACCTCGTTCTCATTGCAGCAGCTCTGGAAGGTGCATTCTCCCTTTCCATGCAGGCGATGCAAATTCTCTCACTCAGCTTCCTCTATAAAGCCAACCATTCCCCTCACCCTGCGGTGGGCTGTGTAGGGCCCCAGAATATCTAGGGACGGCCCCGGTCCCCGCCACCCTGCCCGCGGCCAGCCCCACCCCCCCCCCCCCCCGACCCGCGCCCGCTCCCCCCCCCCCCCCCTCTCCCCCCCCCCCCCCCTCCTCTCCCCCCCCCCTCCCCACCCCCCCTGCCCTGCCCGGAGCCAGCCCCCGCCGCCCCCCCCCCCCCCGCCCCCCCGCCCCCCCCCAGGCCCCCCCCCCCCCCCCGCTCGGCCCGCCGCCCGCCCCACCCCCCCCCCCCGCCTCCCCCCACCCCCCCCCCCTTGTTCAACCCCCCCCCCCCCCCCCAGCCCCGCCCCCCCCCCCCGGCCCCCCCCCCACCCCCCGCCCCCCCCGCGGCCCCCCCCCGCTCCCCCCCCCCCCGCCAGCCCCACCCCCCCCTGCCCTGCCCGGAGCCAGCCCCTGCCGCCCCCCCCAGCCCTCCCCGTTCCCATCCCCCACAACCCCCCCCCCCCCACCCACCCCCCCCCCCCCCTCCTCTCCCCCCCCCCTCCCCACCCCCCCTGCCCTGCCCCCACCCCGTCCCCCCCCCCCTGCCCTGCCTGGAGCCAGCCCCCGCCGCACCCCCTGCCCCGGCTGCCCCCCGCCCCTGCTCCCCCCCCCCCCCCCCCAAACCCCCCCCCCCACCCCCTCCCCCCGCCCTGACCACCCCCCCACCCCCCCCGCCCCCCCCGGGGCCCCCCCCCCCCCCCCGACCCGCGCCCGCTCCCCCCCCCCCCCCAAACCCCCCCCCCCACCCCCCTCCCTGCCCCCGGCCCGCCCCCCGCCCCCTCCCCCCCCCCCGGCCCGCCCCCCCCCCCCTGCCCTGCCCGCAGCCAGCCCCACACACCCTGCCCTGCCCGCGGCCAGCCCCACACCCCCCTGCCCTGCCTGGAGCCAGCCCCTGCCGCACCCCCTGCCCTGGCTGCAGCCAGCCCCTGCTGCACCCCCCTGCCCAAAGCCAGCCCCACACACCCCTGTCTCCAGCCTACCCCTTCCACACACCCCTGCCCGAAGCCAGCCAGCCCCACACCCTGTCAGTTATTCATTTATTTTCATTAAATATGTAGACAAAATAATGAAATTAATAAACTTTCAAGCGAAATGTGTTTTAATTCTAATGAACAAGGCCACATTATGCAGTATTCATTTTTGAAAGTGTACAATAAGCGATGCTCCGGGGGAAGGGGTGGGGGTGGGGGCCTCAAGGTGGAAGTTTCGCCTAGGGCGCAAAATATCCTTGCAACGGCCCTGGGCCCAGCCCAATGGATCCCTGGGGCACGACCCCCCCACCGGACACTGACCCCCCTGACTGGGCGTTGCATGGCCCCTGTGCGCGTGGAACGGGGCTTCAGAGCCAAGTCCCCCCAATCCCCAATATCACCTCACAATACCCAGGCCCTCAGTTCCTGGGTGAGGAAATACAGTCACTGCAGGGAGCTGTTCATTCCTCCCAGGGGACCGAAAGTGTCAGGAGGATCCCAGCGCCCTGTGCCCGGCGCGGCACGGACGCACAGGACGGGACAGTCTGGCTCCCGCGCCCGGCGCCCTAGGGCGAGTCAGTCAGATCACTGGCAGCAGGAGTGTGTGGCTCTTATAACGCGGGGACATGTAAATGAGGCAGACAGTTTCCTGTTTAAATCTGTCCCTCTCTCTGCCCAGGCTGCACCCGGAGACCCAATCCGCAGCCCCTGGGTCTGTGCAGTGACCAGCCAGGCCCCTGAGAACTTTCCCCTCCAGCACCCGGGAAAATGGGATTTTTGCTCATGTTCGTTTTCGCTGTAGCAGCTTTGGAAGGTATTTTCCTCCTCTGAATAACTGGCAGAGTTAGAAGAATATTGTGTTACCGCTGTTTTTATACCGATATTAATGGCCTGTCTTTATTCCCAGGTGTCCGGTCCCAGGCGCTGGTGGAGTCCGGAGGGGATGTGAAGAAGCCCGGAGACTCTCTCCGCCTCTCCTGCAAAGCCTCCGGGTTCGACTTCAGCAGCTACAGGATGCACTGGGTCCGACAGGCTCCTGGCAAGGGACTGGAATCGGTCGCTGTTATATACACCGGTGGGGGTACTATATACTACCCTGATTCAGTGAAAGGCCGATTCACCATCTCCAGGGATGATCCCAAGAGTGAGCTGTATCTGCAAATGACCGGCCTGAAGCCCGAGGACACCGCCCGCTATTACTGTGCGAGAGACACAGTGAAACGAAACCAGTTTGTGATCATACAAAAACCCAGGCTGCGGAATCGCCCTTCTCCCGGCAGCCGCGCGGGGGCAGCAGTGACACACACACCGCTCCGGGCTCGGACAGGAGACCCGGGAACCGGGTGAATGTAACACAAACCTCCCATCAGTTTTAACCCTTCCGTTCCCGGGCAACGTGTCTCCCCCTCCTGCCCAGAGCCCCGCTGGGCCTGCGGTGCAGAGATCCCTCGCTTCATCTGTGAACCCCAATCCGGAGTGAGTCCTGTTCTGAGTCGCTCTCCCCTCGCAGACCTGGCACGTTGGCTCTCCCGGGGCCCGTCTCTGTGTCAGACTCACAGGACAGCGTCTGTCAGTGTAAAGGGGACAAGCGCGTTGGGGTTTGCATCAGACCCAACGGATGGAGCGAATTGCTCCCGGGGCCAAATCCTCCGCTGGTGTAAAGTCACCGCAACTGCTTCCGCTCGACTCGAGTTACTCCGGATTTACACCAGGGAGGCTCTGGCCCTTTCAGCGAACTGGGGCGTTTATCGCATTAATGCAGCGGAAGGTGATTAGTTCATTATAACCGATGTGGGGCCCCTCACCGGGGCATCTCCGCCCTTCACACGCGGTTATTGCCTTTATCCCCAGAACGCCGCCAGGAGGCCGGGGAACTATCACAGCCCCTGGTTCAGAGAGGGGAGACTGAGGCAGAGAGATGGAGGCTGGGGTATGGAAATGGCCCATCCAGAGTCCGGGCGGGGCTGTGGGGCAGAGATCACCCAGCGCCGGAATAAACCCCACTCCGCTGAGCCTGGGAATGTGGCACCGCCGGGACTTTCCAAAGGGACTCAGGGATTGTTTTCACCCAACTGAGATGTGGAAATCAAAGCCCCGAGTCTCAGCTGGTAACAATGGGTGGAGCTGAGACATCTCAACCGACAAGACATTTCAAAAATTTCATGATGTAACCATGGAGATAGACCCCGCCCCTCAGCCCTTGATGACATCACTCAGCCCAGCGCTGGCACTCGGGTCAATGGTGACAGTCGCGTGACCCAGGGGTCTAAGATGGGGGTCACTGGACTCGCTCAGCGGAGGCTGAGGCAGAGGGAGAAGCTAAGCCGGCCTGGAGAAAGACCGCGGAAGGAAGGACACAGAACGCGGCTGCTACTGAATAAGAGAGGGCGGCAGGCACGGACTAAGGGGGATTTATATGCAGAGGGGGGGGGTGGGACAGTAAACTTCTATTAGCTCATGTCCCTGCAAGAGACACAAACAGGCGCTGCCTATTCCTCCTCAACTCCATTTGTTTCTTGGATGACTCCATCATTTCAGCAAAGGGCAACTAAAATGATTAGGGGTTTGGAATGGGTCCCATCTGAGGAGAGATTAAAGAGGCTAGGACTCTACAGCTTGGAAAAGAGGAGACTAAGGGGGGATATGATAGAGGTTTATAAAATCATGAGTGATGTGGAGAAAGTGGATAAGGAAAAGTTATTTACTTATTCCTTTAATACAAGAACTAGGGGTCACCAAATGAAATTAATGGGCAGCAGGTTTAAAACAAATAAAAGGAAGTTCTTCTTCACGCAACGCACAGTCAAATTGTGGAATTCCTTGCCTGAGGAGGTTGTGAAGGCTAGGACTATAACAGCGTTTAAAAGAGAACTGGATAAATTCATGGAGGTTAAGTCCATTAATGGCTATTAGCCAGGATGGGTAAGGAATGGTGTCCCTAGCCTCTGTTTGTCAGAGGGTGGAGATGGATGGCAGGAGAGAGATCACTTGATCATTGCCTGTTAGGTTCACCCCCTCTGGGGCACCTGGCATTGGCCACTGTCGGTAGACAGGATCCTGGGCTGGATGGACCTTTGGTCTGACACAGCCCGAACGCCCCCACGCTTGCCCGGATCAGTAGCACGTCTGGGAAGGGGTAGGTGCACACGTGAATACTATCTCGCAGACTCACGCAAACACACGGGGCAGGGGGGAATCCTTCCAGCGGTGGGCAGTACTCACACACCAAACGGTTCTTTTGAAAACCGACTCCGAAGTGAAGCGCTCCATTTCCCTGCACTGCATCGCCCCGCCCTTTGGTTCCACAGTCACGCAGCCCTTGTTCTGTTATCGCCAACACCAGCTGCATTTTCTGGCCACCTCCAGTTCCGCTGCCTTTGATTACAGTGAATTGCCGCTCTCTGCTGCGTGCTGCCAGCCTTTCTTCCCCCGCAGCTTGACCTCCTGCCTCTTCCCCCCCAAGGTGTCCTCTCCCAGGTGCAGCTGGTCCAGTCCGGCCCGGGGGCAGTGCCCGGAGGGACCCTCAGTATCACCTGTAACGTCTCTGGTGTCTCCGTCAGCAGCCACTGTTGGAGCTGGGCCCGGCAGCCCCCTGGGAAAGGGCTGGAGTGGATGGGGCTTATCCGGGATACAGCTGATTGGGGGACCACAGAGTATAACTCGGCTCTCAAACCTCATGTCACCATCACCAGGGACACCTCGAAGGACGAAGTTTATGTCCAGCTCAGCTCCCGGACAGCTGCACCTATTACTGCGCCACACACAGTGACACAGAGCAAAGCCGGGAGCTGAACAAAAGGGGGAAGCGAAGCCTGCACAGACATTCAGGCCTGTACAATGCTTTTATTTATCTCTCTAGAAAAGCAGGAGACCCACCTTTCCACTACATGGCAGTAAAAGGACAGCCTCTGTTTTCACTTGCACAGGGTGAAAATTCATGAGGACAGAGGAAGAAACCATTGAAGAGTGATCGCTCCGTGAAAATGTGTCTGCGCACCGGTCATGAACCGAATTAACTACTGACTGTTCAGTCTGGGCCGCGTAAATTCTGCCTCTGGACGTCCTCAACCCATCCTTCCGCTAAAAGTAAACAGGGCCAGCCTGTGCAACACACACACCATGATCTTGTATCCCTGCAGGAAAGAGTTTGGCCTTACACAATCAAAGTGCACGGGGATTTAGTAACACTAAAATACATTTAAAAGCTCTCTGCCATGGTCTCCAGCCACATTCATCCTCACACCAAATCCCGTGTCCTTCCATCCAGCACTGCCAGAAAGGATACATGCACCAGTACCACCCCGCAAAGCAAGGCACGCATGCGCGCGCGCACGTCTGGAGTGTCTATTACCTTTCCAGCTGGGGAAATGTATTGACTTCCCAGGCATTGTTTATTTCTCTCTCCCTCTCCCTATCTATTGATGTCTGTTAATGTGGCCACTATCATCCTATGTGAGCATCTTACAATCTGTAATATACCCCCACAACACTTCTAGAAGATTGGTTAATCCATTTTGGGAACTGAGGCCTGGAAATCTTATGATCATGTATTTTTCTATCTTCAGCAATTTTATGGCTCCCATCACCACAGTATCTGAGCCTCACAATCTTATCAATGTAGTTCTACTCACCACATCCCTGTGAGGCAGGGGGTGCTGTTATTCCCATTTGACAGAGGGTGAACTGAGACCCAGCCAGACTAAGTGACGTGCTCAGGGACACAGAGAGACTGTGTGGCAGAGAAGGAAAAAGAAGCGAGGGCCTTGTCTACACTTGCAAGTTAGAGTGCATTAAATTAGAGCCCGAGGACTCCTGAGGTGTCCACACTGGCAAGGCACTTAGAGCGCCTGGACCCCGCAGCTGGAGCGCTCCTGGGAATCCACCTCCACGAGGGGCATAGAACTTTCTGTGCCCGGGATGAAGCGCTGCGGTGTCAGCGTGGACGATGTGTTGCATTACGGTGCTGTGACTGGCCTCCAGAAACGTCCCATAATCCCTTGAAGTCAAGTGACCACTCTGCTCATTGTTTTGAACTCGGCTACACGCATGTGGATAGCCCCTTACAAAGCTCCGTTTCTGACAGCCGGCTGCTTATCTGCTCCAGGACACAAAGCGACCCATTACTGTGGAATGCTCCTGCTGCAGAGGCAGGCGTTTGTGCGTGTGTGAGAGAGAGGCAGGGGGTGTGGGCTGATGTGGGGATTTCCCCCTTCCCCCTGCCACTTTCTGAACTTACAAGACAGCATGCTGACACAGTCTGCCCCCAAACCCCAATGGCCTTGGCTACACTTGCAAGTTAGAGCGCATTAAATCAGCCCGGGGCGCCCTGACTCCTGAGGTGTCCACACTGGCAAGGCACTTAGAGCGCCCGGACTCTGCAGCTGTAGCGCTCCTGGGAATCCACCTCCACGAGAACCATAGAGCTTGCTGCGCCCCGGTGCCAGTGTGGGCACCCCCCTGGTCTGTTAATGCGCTCTGATTGGCCTCCATGAAGTGTCCCACAATGCCTGTTCTAGCCACTCTGGTCATTACTTTGAACTCTGCTGCCCTGCCCTCAGGTGACCAACCATCAGACCTGCCCTTTAAATTCCCTGGGAATTTTGAAAATCCCCTTCCTGTTTGCTCAGCCAGGCGTGGAGTGCTCTCAGCGGATCTTTCCAGCTGACCATGCCTCCACACGCCAGGCGAGCCCCAGCATGGAGCAATGGCGAGGTGCTGGACCTCATCAGTGTTTGGGGGGAGGAAGCTGTCCAGTCCCAGCTGCGCTCCAGCTGCAGGAATTACAATACCTTCGGGCAGATATCAAGGGCCATGATAGAAAGCGGCCATGACCGGGACGCTCTGCAGTGCAGGGTTAAAGTGAAGGAGCTGCGGAATGCCTGCCGCAAAGCCCGCGAGGCAAACAGCCGCTCCGGTGGTGCCCCCGCGATCTGCCATTTGTACAAAGAGCTGGACGCGATACTTGGGGCGACCCCACCTCCACTCCAACAACCACCATGGACACTTCAGAGCCCAGTGCAACAAGGCAGGGGGAGGAGGAGGAGGAGCAAAGCAGGAGCGAGGGTGCTGAGGCGGAGGAAGACACCCCAGCATCCCTAGATGCATGCAGCCAGGAGCTGTTCTCAAGCCAGGAGGAAGGTCACGGCGGCTGGTGCTTGGGGAAGGACAAACACCAGAGGAGGTTCCCGGTAAGCGGCTTTTATTTTGGGAAGGAAGTTATTCAGTGTGGGCTCTTGGGGCGAGGAGGGTTAGGGCTGCATGCATGCCTAGATGCAGAATAGGGCGTTGATGTGCTCTCTCACATCGCGGTAATCGGCCTCAGTGATCTCTTCAAAGGTCTCAGCCAGAACGTGGGCAATGCACTTGCGCAGGTTTCTTGGGAGAGCCACCGTGGTCCTTGTCCCAGTCAGGCTAACGTGTCCGCGCCACTGTGCCGCGAGGGGCGGGGGGACCATTGCTGCACACAGGCAAGCTGCATATGGGCCAGGGCGGAAGCCGCATTGCAGTAGAAGACCCTCCCTTGCTTCCCAGGTCACCCTCAGCAGCGAGATATCTTCCAGGACAAACTCCTGTGGAAAATGTGGGGACAGTGTTCAGTGTAGGGGCCCCCTGCAGCTGTTGGCTCTCCCCAAGGCACAGAAACCCAGAGGACAGTACGGCCGTGAAACAATCAGTCACGCTCGACCCTGTGCTTACTCACCATTTTGGGGCTCCCGTGGGTTATGTGCGCTCGCTGTGGGACGGGCAATTTCTGCTATTGTGTACACTGTGCTTGCCCTTATGTACGGGGGAATCATTGCTCTGTCTGGTGTGAACAATCCTGCCTCTGTTAAGTGTTGCATTTTGCCTTTACAGATGCAACCTTGAGATCTCAGCCGTCCGTGTTATCACCGGCCGAAAGACTCCAAAGAATCAGAAAGAGGCCACGTAGAAGCAGGGAAGACACGTTGCATGAAGTAATGCAGCATTCAAGTCATGAAAATCAAAAAGTGCAGGAGTGGTGGAAGAGTGAAAGGAGGGTCTACAAGCAGAATGCGGATCGTCAGCACCAAAGCATGGAGCAGCTGATAAGCATGATGGAGCGCCAAGCGGACTCAATACAGGCACTCGTAGCCATGCAGGCGGAGCACTACCACGCCCACCCCCGCCTTCAGCCCTTCTCCCAAAACTCTTTCCCTTGTGCCCCCATGTCACCTCCAACCCACTTTCCCCAACATCCGGGTTCTTATCGCCACCAGCTGCCTCCAACACCTGTAGCTTCACCACACAGCCCTGCAAACTACGACCCTGCGTTTTTCATAGAGGCATCGGTTGTGAAACAATTCGATCTCCTAATCCGGCCTCTATTTCACGGGCTATGAAATTTCACACACTTAACTCCATATTAAGCCCAAGTGCTTGTAATTCACTAAAAGGCACCTTCCAGAATGACAACCAGTTGTGATGTGAGGACACCAGGAAACAGAGAATCCACCTCTTCTCTGGGTAATTTGTTCCAGTGGCTAGTCCCTCTCACTGAAAAAAAATTGTGCCTTCCTTCTCCTTTGAATTTCTCTGGCTTCAGGTGACAGCCGTTGGTTCTTGTGCCTTTCTTGGCTAGATCGAATTAGCCCTGCCCCGTGAAATCCAATCTCCCCGTCCTGCTGGGAGCCCCCCACCCAGGAGCACCCCAGTAGGGGCCTCCTAGCTGTTTGTCTGCCGGCCTGGGGACAGGACTTCCCCTGCACGGCTGCTCTCCATGGGGTTAGGAGATGCACCTCCAGAGGCAGTGCAGAAGCAAGTGCACTGCATCAGCCCATCGTTGGGCTCAGGGCTTTGGCCTTGGTAGCTTCTGCTCCAGCCACATATCTGGGTGTCCGGGCTCAGGGCTTCTGACCCCCGTGGCTGCAGCTGGAGCCACCTCCACATCTGGGAACTCCTCTAGCTTCAGAAAGGTTGCTGGCTGCTGCACTGCGAGCCCAGGTCTGAAGGCAGCACAGAAGTGAGGGTGGCAATGCTGTGACCCCCCTACAACAACCTTTGCACTCCCCCACTCTCCCATTTTGGTCGGGAAGCCCACCAAACAAAATGCCATTGAGATGGACGTGTTCCCAGGGAAGGTCTCCATTGCAAGGAATCCACATTTCCCAGCTGAAAAAAATGTTCTGCTGGAAAACTTTCAATTTTTTTCTTTCAAAAGGACTTTTGGCTTCAGAATTTTATTTGATTTTTTTATGAGATTGTGTCTTTTATGTTTTGTGGCACACAAGCAGAGACGTTAGAGAAAACATAAAATACTCTTGCTGGAAGTTTGCAATATCTTGTTAATTTGTTTCTTAAGACCAGAACAATAACACATAAGAACCCAAAAATCAGCGGGAGAGAACGTAGGCTACTGCCTATAACAGAGAGGCACAATTCACTAGGTACCGGTGTGACGTTATGAGTGTAATATAATATTTCATTGGAAGGTGACAGAGCCAGAAAGAGTTAATTAACTCACAGAATAACCTGACCTAGGGATGAACCTTAAGGACTGGTTAGGAAGATAGGTAAATGAATAGAGCTTTGAAATGCAAGTCTGCATTGTTAGAGATCTCAAGGGTAGATGTTTGCTCAGGTCTTGTGATGTAAGCAAACAAGTCTTGTCTATTGCTATAACTTTTAATTCAAAGATCAAAAAAGGAATATTAACATTTATGATGATACTTGAGTGAAATAGTATTATTGTCTATATGTCTCTTTGAAGGTTGTAGTAACCTGTATCTGAACTGTTTAATCGATAAATTACCCTGTGCTAATTGCCATGATGTTTAGAGGAAGGAGAATTAAGCCTATTGTTTTCTCAGGCCGAAAGGCTGCTGGAAATGTATAAGAACCCTGGGACATGATCATCCATCATCTCAGTTCTGCTTTGGGTTTCAAGAGGGAGGAACCTTAAGCCACAAGGATTGAGATCCCCAGTCACTGACTGGAGCCACCCTGAATATGGACATTGGACTATAACCTATGGACTATTTCTAAAAGGACTTTTGGGAACTACAAGCTCACCTCTGCTATGCATCTAAACCTCAAGAATTGAATTCAAGTCTGTCTGTATATTGATCTTTTAACCAACACATTCTCTCTTTTCTTTTTTAATAAATTTTAGCTTAGTTAATAAGAATTGGCTATAGCGTGTACTTTGGGTAAGATCTAAGTTATAATTGAACCTGGGTATGTGGCTGATCCTTTGGGATTGGATGAACCTTTTCTTTTATATGATGAGATAAGATTCTCAGTAATCATCATCATATCTGACAGGTGTGTCTGGACGGAGGCCTGAGGCTGGGTACTTTAAGGGAACTGCGTTGTTTGGACTTCTGAGTAACCTGTATGGAAATATAGAAGTTGTTTTGTGCTGGCTTGGAAAAGCTAAGTATTGGAATATCCACCAGCGTTTGGGGTTTGTCTGCCCCGTTTTGTTTGCAGTTCACCCTAACTGAGTGACCTCAGCTGGCTCCCACGGGCAGCACCGTCACAACCTGCTCACTGACTGCTGCTGAGCCCTGATTGTGTGCTGCCCTACTGAGCTCCCTAGCAGGCAAGCAGATCCAGGAACCCTACCCAAAAATTAAAGGCACAGTATTAAATTTTAACACAACTACAAATACACCAGAGCATCAAAATGTTCTGTTTTACAAGGTCTCTCCTTTTTTGGAACCCTTGTTTCTAAACATGCCATGCGGGACTTGAATCAAATTTCAGCTACTAATTATCATATGTGTGGAATCATTATTAATGTGTATTCTGTGTAGTTATGTTGTTGGCTTCTTTAGGAAATTTGGGGAAACTGGAGGACTGGGAATCCCTGTTCCCCTCGTCCCCTCATACACACTGCACATTTGCTGCCCACTGGTGCTGCCTGAGCAGTAGCATTGTGACATCAGAGATAACCCACCACTCAGCACTCCCTCCCTCCAGTTCATTTTCATACTTGGGGAGAATGACTAGCAACCTGGCAGCCATGGCAACAGCTACCTTTGACAACTGATTGCCCTCTTATTACCAGAACATCATCACAGAAAGGAAGTTTGTAATGAAACAGGGCCAGATTTGGATAAGCAGGATAGCCTCCTGCTGTGCTCATTTGGGTTTGTACTGTGAGAGGGTACAGTGTTTTTTTCAAAGGGCAGTTGTTTGCTACTTTCCTTAGTAAGGGTTGGGTGAAAATAAGATGAAAAATTCCATCTCTTTTTCTTGGATATTGTTTATCTGCTTATTACACATTCGGGGTTATAGCTTAGAACTTTCACTGAAACTGAAGTTGCATAAAATGAGTTTTGTTTTAATACAGTTTAATTTAATTACTTTCAATACTCTGATCANGGTTGTGAAACAATTCGATCTCCTAATCCGGCTTCTATTTCATGGGCCATGAAATTTCACACACTTAACTCCATATTAAGCCCAAGTGCTTGTAATCCACTAAAAGGCACCTTCCAGAATGACAACCAGTGTTGACATGAGGAGACCAGGAAAGAGAGAATAAAACAACGGTTACAATCCCATGAAATGTCATATGGAAACATCTGAAATGGTGACATTGGTCAATTTCAAGGCCAGAGGGTTTTTAAATTAGTCAAAGTGAGCCCGGAATTTGGTGGGGACCTGGCTATTATGGAGGCCCTAGCAGGTTTGCACTCCCAGTTCTCCTGAAAGGCCATTGAGAATTCATGCTGCCGGAGAAACTTCCCAGCAGGGCCGGCTCTGGCTTTTTTGCCGCCCCAAGCAAGCAAAAAAAAAAAAACCTGCGAGGCAGCCGGAGCGGCCAACCAAAAAAAAAAAAAAAAAAGGATTGGAGGGAATGCTGCCGCCCCTTAGAATCTGCCGCCCCAAGCACGAGCTTGCTCGGCTGGTGCCTGGAGCCGGCCCTGCAACTGTCCCCTGGCCGATAGGACAGACCTGAACTGACACCGGTGTTATTCACCTTCCTTCCTGACTTGAGAGGAACAAGGGGAGATTGTGAAATGGGCAAACACAAGTTAGGTGCCCCAAAAGCACCAGGATCCATGGGAGCTGCCTGTCGAACTGCCCTTCGTGCCTTTGAAAATGGGCTCCAGAAAACCTTCCAATTCAATACTCTAGATCAGGGGTTGGCAACCTTTCAGAAGTGGGGTGCCGAGTCTTCATTTATTCACTCTGATTTAAAGTTTTGCGTGCCAGTCATACATTTTAACCTTTTTAGAAGGTGTCTCTCTATAAATCTATATTATATAACTAAACTATTGTTGTATGTAAAGTAAATAAGGTTTTTAAAATGTTTAAGAAACTTCATTTAAAATTAAATTAAAATGCAGAGCCCCCCGGACCGGTGGCCAGGACCTGGGCAGTGTGAGTGCCACTGAAAATCAGCTCGCGTGCCGCCTTTGGCACGCGTGCCATAGGTTGCCTACCCCTG
>QXTE01000947.1:31406-45584 GCA_003942145.1 Platysternon megacephalum
AAAAAAAAAAAAAAAAAAGGATTGGAGGGAATGCTGCCGCCCCTTAGAATCTGCCGCCCCAAGCACGAGCTTGCTCGGCTGGTGCCTGGAGCCGGCCCTGCAACTGTCCCCTGGCCGATAGGACAGACCTGAACTGACACCGGTGTTATTCACCTTCCTTCCTGACTTGAGAGGAACAAGGGGAGATTGTGAAATGGGCAAACACAAGTTAGGTGCCCCAAAAGCACCAGGATCCATGGGAGCTGCCTGTCGAACTGCCCTTCGTGCCTTTGAAAATGGGCTCCAGAAAACCTTCCAATTCAATACTCTAGATCAGGGGTTGGCAACCTTTCAGAAGTGGGGTGCCGAGTCTTCATTTATTCACTCTGATTTAAAGTTTTGCGTGCCAGTCATACATTTTAACCTTTTTAGAAGGTGTCTCTCTATAAATCTATATTATATAACTAAACTATTGTTGTATGTAAAGTAAATAAGGTTTTTAAAATGTTTAAGAAACTTCATTTAAAATTAAATTAAAATGCAGAGCCCCCCGGACCGGTGGCCAGGACCTGGGCAGTGTGAGTGCCACTGACAATCAGCTCGCGTGCCGCCTTCGGCACCCGTGCCATAGGTTGCCTACCCCTGGTCTAGATTTAAACATTTTTCTCTTTGTCTGTCTTCCTTCATCTTAACATAGGTAGTGTTTTCCTGCGTGGTTTTAAATCTCTCAATTTCTGGGTGCCCTGCTTGGAATTCTTACATGGGACTTTCTGGTCAGAAAATGCTGAGTACCCAAACTCTGAAAAGCGTTAAAAGGGGCTTGATTTTCAAACAAATCGAGCACAAATTGACACAATTAAAATAATTATTTTTGGAAATCTTGGCCTATGTGCAGAGGAGGAAAATTTGTCTTTCCAGGATAATGTCCCCCAAGTTCTCTGATAAGGACAATGTTGACTCTCTGATCAAGTACGAGGCAGGGTATTAAGGACACACACAGCTTTTGCCACATTCTTTGGATATGTCACTCTCCTGTCTGAACTCCGACTTCGGGATTTCAAGTCGATTAGGGGCTGGGTTTCTCAGCCCCTCACTAACAGCAGGATATGAAGATAAAGTTACTCAGCTCCCTGCTTAAACCCTGCCATTCTCCAGATCCTGCAGCTCGCGCACTGAAAAGCCAGAACCTATGCAATTAATCCAACACTTCAGGCTTCTAGTGGAAAAAACACACACACTCCTCCCAGCAATGAGAGGTCACTGAGCGAAATTTAGAGAGAGGAAATTTCAGCCTCATTAAAATACTCATAGAGACACCGGCAAAACTCCGAGTGTTGTGGTTAGGGTTATGCCTAAAGTTAGGGTTAGGGATAGAGTTAAAGTTCGAGATAAGGGTATGGTTAGGGTTAAGGTTAGGGATAGGGTTACGGTTACAATAAGGGTATGATTAGGGGTAGGGGTAGCGGTAGGGTTAAGGTTACAATAAGGGTATGATTAGGGTTAAGGTTAGGGATAGAGTTAAGGTTAGAGATAAGGGTATGATTAACGTTAAGGCTGAGGGTAAGGTTCAATATGGTTAAATATAAATAGAAGGGCCTGGATTAGCTTTAGTGTCCGGGTCAGTGTTATATTAAGTGTGAGGTTTAGAGTTATAGAGCCAGGATTGAAGTTGGGCTTTTGGATTAAATCAGGATTTTCGGGGATAGAGGAAGAATTAGCATTTTTAGGGTACAGGCAAACATTTTATGTATATATCAGTGTTCAGGTCAGGATATGGAAAGAGGTTAAATTTAGGGTTAGGCACACAGGCAGGGTTAGGTTCTTGGTCCGATTTAATGAAAAACTGGGGAATTTTATCTTCTCTAACAAACAGAGTGTGAGGAACCCCAGGGTATATTATAAAGGGTCTTGTCATTTTATCCTGCATAAGTTTAAGTTTTACATTGTTTGGAACTCCATTAACTTCCATGGGGTGACCCCTGTTTTCCAGCCGAGGGAGGGAGAGAAGCATGTGTTCTATTGACTCCAAGTGACGTGTTTCTCGTTGACAAGGAGGTGAGGGGACTTCCGGTTCCTTGAGCTCATCGGCTGATTTCCTGGGGCTTTACACTGGGGCGAGTGAAAAGAAAATCAAGCCCTATAATTTCAGGGCAATCTTATAAACACTACAGCAGCAACGCTGGGACAGGGAGGTCTTTTTCTGTTCGCTCACTGGGCACACTGTGTGACTCCTCTATGCCCCCAAATCTCAGAAAGGTGTCCCCTCCCCCTCCAAAAAATTCCCTCAACCCCCCGAGCCTACCACTGTTCTCGCTCTCCCCGAACTCTCCTCCGGGTCTGATTCTGCCTCGTGTTCCCAACCCCCGTTCCTACAACACGGTGGTGGCTTGAGGGGCGGAGCGGGGTTTATTTAATGCCCCTTTAACCGCAGTAACCACAACCCCCCCATTTCCTCCTTCAGTGCCAGAGCCCCTCCTCCGGCGAGCAGAGGATTTCCACCCCCGCGCTGTCCCCAGGGGTCTGTCACCCTCTATCCATAGGCAGCCTGTCCCGCCCCGGCTCCCACTTCCCGACCCAGCTACTCAAGCTGAGACCCAGCCCCCACTATCGGCTGAGTCCCCCCAGCCCCGCCACACCAGACCCCCCTTCGTCCCGTTGCTGTGGGGTCTCCAGCCCAGACCCGCCTCCTGCTTGTCAGACTCTGGGGTGTGCGGGGCGGGGCTGGTCTCCTGGCAGCGGATGTGGGGTGTTTGTTGTCCCCGCTTCCCTCTCCGCTCCCACGGGGCCGCCCGGGGGCAGGTTGTTCTGACCCAGTCGGGTCCCGACGCGAAGCACCCAGAGACTCCAGCCCGCTGCAATGCGCCGGGAGCGGGGCTAAGCCCAAAGACCCTCCGGGGGGTTCAGACCAGGCCCAGCTCCAGCGGCTCCCTGCAGACCCCGGGCGGAGACCGGGGGACACCGCGCTGGGGCGCTGGGTGAGGAGACACACACCGTGGGGAGCCAGGCTGCAGAGTCCTGCTGTGGACTCGCCCTTCTCCCGCTCTCCGCGTGGGGCAGCGGTGACACGCCCGGCGCGGCTGTGGGGCCCGGACCGAGAACCGGCCCCAGGGTGGAGCCGCATCTGACTCCAGCTTTTCACTGCCCGGGCCCTGGAAACGCCCCGCACTGATGCACAAAGCACCGGAGCAGAGCCGAGCCCCGCCTGCCTCTGGCCAACCGCTCCGCTCCTTGCAATTCCCGAGGGGGCTCCGGGGAGTGACGTGTGGTGAGAGCTACCGGGGAATATTTCCCACCGCACAGAGCCCAGGTCAGTGGAGCCGCCGCTTCTGGGAAAGGGGCTGGGCCGGGGCTTCAGTCATAGCTACTGCCCAGCGCCCCGGGCGTTATTCTGTCTGCAGGGGTGTCTGAGCCCAATGGAAACCTGTGCCCCGACCCCGCCCCTGGCACCGACCCGCCGTACCACAGCCCCACTGGGGTAGGGGGGGGGAGTGCCGTGCTGCATCTCCTCCCCTCCCTTACAAACTGACAGCAATCGGGCCGTGAAGTCGTGTCAGGGACATTTTTATTTGGGTCCCTTCCTCTTTCTTTCCTCTGCCTGGGACAAATTCTGAGCGCACAAAAAAACCTCCCGGATAGTCACAGATTCATAAATCTCAAGGGAGCGGAATGATAAACTAGTCTGAGCCCCTCCATAATACAGGCCATCGATCCTCCCCCTGATTCATTCCGGTTCTAACACCCTCATTAATAAACCCTCATTAATAACCCAGGCTGGGATTCGCTTAGTGTCACCAGGTTCAGTGACACATCCCAGCAGAAAGACACCGATCTCCCAGCTTTTGGCACTAGAATCCACCAGGTGGGTTTGTTTGTTTGTTTGTGTTTGTTTGATTGATTGTTTGTTTTCCAGTTGAATATTTTTTCTACCAGATGTGGCTCTGGCACAAGGACCATTTTCCTACGAGAAAAAAGATTGTGGTTTAAAAGAATAAAAAAATAAACCCCATCAACATATCCATTTTCTGGATTTAATATGAATAATACAAAAAGGGAAAACAGAGAGGGGGGTTGGCTGCAGAGTCCGCTTCTCCCATGTACCACGAGGGGGCAGCAATGAGGATACGGCACAGCACAGACTTGGAGACAAGACTGAAAAAAGGCATTGGGTTAACCAGGGATCCTGCTCCTTTACATACAGAAACTGCGTTTGCACTTTGACCCTGTCAATTCCCGCTGAAATCTGTGAGAAAAATAACGGGTAACAGTTTTCAAGAGAAAAGCAGCCACAAAATTACATCCTGAGGTTCCCATCAGATCCAACCCTCGTGTAATCCAATCAATTTGAGATGAAGCCCAATTTAAGGTCGGCCTTTTCCATTCGAAGCATATTATTATTTTTAATATGTCTTCCTGTGTGAGCTTGGGCACGTCACTTAGACCATTTTTTAAACGTTATTTAGGTTCCCAAAGAAGGACCTTGGCACCTAATGACATTATGAAGGCTCCTAAACGCCTAAATGTTATTGAAATCAAGGGGCGTTAGAGTCCTAGTCACTTTCCTGCATTTTAGGGCACCTAAATACCTTTCAAAATCTCCCGCACTGAGCCTGGCTCCCCGCTTCGTAAACGAGATTGCATTTCTTTACATCACTGCAGTGTCTGAGGTTAAATACACTAAATCTGGTGAGGCGCTGAGATGCTCTGGTAAGGGGAGCGCCCAGAAGTACCTAAGACAGACGGCTGGAAAATGTGACTCTAGGTATTTCGAGCATTACAGTTAGCAGAGTGTCACATCCAATTAATACAGTCAAAGGAAAGATTCCCGTTGAGTTCTATGAGCTTTGGGTCAGGCCCACAGCAAAAAAAAAAGACTTTTCCATTTTCTCTGAACCCCACGGAAAGAAAACGAGACGGCTCGGGAAGCAGTTTGTCTCTTATAAGGAGAGGGATATGCAAATAGGTGACGGTCTCCTGTTTAAATCTCTCTCTGTCCCAGCAGCACCCGGACAGACAAACTGCAGCCCCCCGTGTCTGTGCAGTTACCAGCCACTCCACTGAGGACTTTCCCTGCCAACAACAGGGAAATGAGACTTTGGCTCCATTTACTTTTCCTTGTGACAGCTCTGGAAGGTATTTTCTCCCCATAGATGCACTGGGGAGGGGGGCAAACGTTCCTGGTTTTCTGCAATGATATAAACACTTACTTTGTAAGGTGCTTTTATTGATATTCACCTCTTGTTAACTGAAGGGGAAATGGGTTTCATGTGACTGGTTCCCTCATTGTTCGCTTTTCTCTCTCCCCTTTCCCACAGGGGCCCGGTCACAGGTTGTTCGGACCCAGTCCGGTCCAGAACTGAAGAAGCCCGGAGAATCCACTCGGCTGAGATGCGCCGTGAGCGGGTTCGCTGTCACCGACTATTATATGGACTGGGTCAGACAGGAGCCGGGAAAGGGGCTGCAGTGGCTGGTCAGCTACTGGACACCAGGGCAGAGCGATTATTATTCTCCCACCGTCCAGGGGCGATTCACAGCCTCCAAGGACAGCTCCAATTTCTACCTGCAAATGACCGGCCTGAAGCCCGAGGACACCGCCGTGTATTACTGTGCGAGACACACAGTGAGGAGAAGCCGGTCTGGGCTCAGACAAAAACCTCCCCCCGCAGAGACTGGGGAAGGGATTCCCTGGGGGTGGCGCTCTCCATCCACAGCAGTGAGACGAGAGACACACAAAGTATCTCCCCTGGACGGGATCTCACACAACTGCCAGGGGAGAGAGGCTCTGCTGACTCCATCTGCCCCTGGGGAGCGCAGGGGGCAGATGCTCAGTGGCTATTGTAGTGAAGAAGGAGCAGGTGCATCCGCCCTCACTCTGCGATGCTCCCACTGACTCACCAGGGCTTTCTGGTCAGCCGCTCTCCAGTGCCAGGCTCCCTCCTTCTCCCACTGAAGGGAGACGCTGAGCCCGAGGGAAGGTCAGTGGCAAGGCTGAGCCCTGAATGAAGATGATTGACTGGAAGGGGGGGGGGGTGGCACTAATCTAGAGGTGACCTCCCCCCTCAGCCCAGGGATAATTCTCTGTGGGTGAAATTCACCCCCGTGTGGGGGGCCTTACACAAGGGCCTCTGCCTGTACCGTGTCCCGCCTAGCCAGAGGAATATCTTCACCCCATGCAGCAGTTTAGAAGTGCACAATCCTGATTCCCCTGCCTTCCCCCTTCTGTTCACACTGAATCCTGTGCTGGTTGGGTGGGATATGGGTCTGTTTTCACGCACACTCCTACTGTGCCTCGTACACCTTTGGTTAGGGACAGTTTGGGGTCCCCACACCAGTGCTGACATCAGCCAATGGGCAGAGTGGGGGGAGAATTCCATGGGAGTCAGGTGAGCAGAGACACAGCAAGAATAACGCGATTGATGAGTGTTCCCGGGGCACAAGCAACCAACATTTTCAACCTGAACCATCAGGACCAACCCTAGAGAGACAGAAAAGCGGCGCCATTGCACAAACAATTCCCCGAGCCGAGAAAAAGGGGCTCAAATGGACGCCAGTGTTATTCCCCATGTCTCTGCTTCCCAGCAAAAGGGGGAGTTTTGGAAGAAATACAAACACGTGTCCAAAGGCCATTCCTGTCCCCTGGGCACAGAGTGCCTAACTGCCCTGGCTGCTTTCAAACATGCCTCAGGAAATACATTATTTCAATAGCATAAAAGCAAATGAATTTTCCTTTGTTCTCTGTACAATGGCCAGCGTGCCTGGTGTTGGGGACCCATATTGCTGCACCTCTCTGGAGGTGCTGACCCCCAACTTCTCAACATCAAAGTCCTTCTGAGTTGCCTCAAAATGGGCAAAGAAAAACTCAGGGACACTAAATAACGAGTCCCCTTTAAACAGCTTATCCTGGGTGCGCGGTAGGAAAGTTGGGCTTGCAATGAGAGAGGCCCCAGTAGTGGATGCTAAGGATGCTACATGAATTGACCAGGGCTTGATCCAGTATCAGGCGCTGTGTTAAAGACACAGTCACACAGTCCTTGCTAGACTCTCTAGTACGTCACTCTCCCCTGTGAGCTCGGGGCTGGGAGCTGGAGTCCGTTCGCAGTTGAATTCCCCAGTCCCTTAGGAAAAGGAGGAGATACAAATGCGGCTACTCATCTCCCTGCTTAAAACCCCTCAATCCCCAGATCCTGACGCTCTGGCACTGAGAAGCCGCAGCCTTGTGGGTTCAAGCAGTGAAGTCGTTATTTACCCTTTCCCCAAATACACAAACCAGGGGTCACCAGATGAAATTAACAGGGGTCCGAAAGTCTAATGAGGATCCCAGCGCCCTGTGCCCGGCGCTGCACAGACACAGGACGGGACAGTCTGACTCCCGCACCCGGAGCCCTAGGGCGAGTCAGTCAGATCACTGGCAGCAGGAGTGTGTGTCTCTTATAAAGCGGGGACATGCAAATGAGGGAGACAGTTTCCTGTTTAAATCTGTGCCTCTCTCTGCCCAGGCTGCACCCGGAGACACAATCCGCAGCCCCTGGGTCTGTGCAGTGACCAGCCAGTCCCCTGAGAACTTTCCCCTCCAGCACCAGGGAAAATGGGAGTTTTCCTCCTCTTCGTTTTCGCTGTAGCAGCTTTGGAAGGTATTTTCCTCCTCTGAATAACGGGCAGAGTCAGAGGAATATTGTGTTTTTATACCGATATTAATGGCCTGTCTTTATTCCCAGGTGTCCGGTCCCAGGCGCTGGTGGAGTCCGGAGGGGATGTGAAAAAGCCCGGAGACTCTCTCCGCCTCTCCTGCAAAGCCTCCGGCTTCACCTTCAGCGGCTACTGGATGGACTGGGTCCGACAGGCCCCCGGGAAGGGACTGGAATGGGTCGCTCATATAAACCCCAGTTTGGGTACTGCATACCCTGATTCCGTGAAAGGGCGATTCACCATCTCCAGGGATGATCCCAAGAGTGAGCTGTATCTGCAAGTGACCGGCCTGAAGCCCGAGGACACCGCCCGCTATTACTGTGCGAGACACACAGTGAAACGAAACCGGTTTGTGATCATACAAAAACCCAGGCTGCGGAATCGCCCTTCTCCCGGCAGCCGCGCGGGGGCAGCAGTGACACACACACCGCTCGGGGCTCGGACAGGAGACCCGGCAACCGGGTGAATGTAACACAAACCTCCCGTCAGTTTTAACCCTTCCGTTCCCGGGCAACGTGTCTCCCCTTCCTGCCCAGAGCCCCGCTGGGCCTGCGGTGCAGAGATCCCTCGCTTCATCTGTGAACCCCAATCCGNCAAAAACAAAACGGAATGCCGCCCCTAGCACTGCTTTGTTTGCTGGTGCCTAGAGCCGGCCCTGCATATCAGTATCACAAGGTCTTTTAACAGAAAGTGTGCTCTTATGTATCACTCCCAACATGTTCAAGGGTTTTTCCAAAAGATTAGGCACATTGTACATTTTTACAGTGTTTGGTGTCAGCAACACATTAGTCACAAGAGTTAACATTAGCATTAATATTAACATTAAATCCATTACAAGTGTACATTTCCAATCATTTCTGTCATGCCACGCCTTTGGCTCCGTACCATTGGGGTTTTGGCATTTGAGGGTTAGCGGGTGGCTTTTATTTGCAAGGTTTAGTCTTTCCCTTCCTCCCTGTTCTGGGGTGTCAAAATCTGAGCTCTTTTGTGTAACAGAATCCATTGGGTGGGTGGGTGTGTCCTCTTTGCTAATGGCTCTGGGCAAGTCTTTCTCCCCCCTGTCTGTCAGGCAACTTGCATCAACACAGACACTAGTTTGTTCACTAGTTTTCAGATGCTTAACTAATACCTATTCCAAGGCTGGACTCTGTCTTAAAGAGACACCGTCCATTTTTTCACTAGCATGTTAGACCCAAGGTTCTTTTTTCTTTCAATCACCAACCTCTGCTTCCACATGGAATCCGATGTTAAGTCCACTAAGAGACTACCAGACATATCCCAAGTGTCTAGAGATGAGAGTTTGCCTGTGTGACGTATTGAGTGTAATATAATATTTCATGAAAGGTGACAGGGCCAGAAAGAGTTAATTAACTCACAGAATAACCTGACCTAGGGATGAACCTTAAGGACTGGTTAGGAAGATAGGTAAATGAATAGAGCCCCGCTGGGCCTGCGGTGCAGGGATCCCTCGCTTCATCTGTGAACCCCAATCCGGGAGAGGCGGCTGCTAAGGGAGAAGCAGAGGCCCATTGGTGGGGGGTCAGGGGGGCACTAGGGTCACAGACCGCAGCTCCCACTGAGTGAGATTTAGCCCAGAACATCCCTGTGACGTTGTGCAGTCTATATGATTTTGTAAAAACATAAGTGAATATAATGTAATTGTAATAGTTTTATAAAAACATTATAATAAGTAAGTTTAATGTAACTGAAATATGCTTCATGCAAAAGGTATCATCACAAAGCTTATAATCTACTGAGAGTGATCATCCTATTTGTATAAATGTACCACTCTTGTATCTAAAACTAGAAATATAAAATATAACTCTGAGGGCCTATTGTAATTATGCAAAGTGTGGGCCATTGATGGTGGTTTGGAATCTTGATGACTCCCATTAACCAGAGCCATTGTCTGCAGATGGCTGTATTTACCTGTGAGTCTTCCTGTATATGTGTGTGCTGGCAAGTGAATAATGCAGCCTTGCAGTGACATGTGATCATGTCACCTGAACTGGAATCCATCTTTAACCTGGTGCTTTTCCAGTGAGGGGTGGGGGAACCCAGAGGGACAAAGGATTCCCGCCTTATGCAAAAGATATATAAAGGGGTGGAAGAGAACAGAGGGGGGAGAAGCCATCATGAAAAATCCCCTAGCTATCACCTGAGCTGGAACAAGAGCTGTACCAGGGGAAAGAATTGTGCCCAGGCCTGGAAGGTGTCCAGTCTGAGAAGAAACTTACTGAAGCATCTCTGAGGGTGAGATTATCTGTATTCAGTGTTTGATTAGACATAGATTTGCGTATTTTATTTTATTTTGCTTGGTAACTTATTTTGTTCTGTCTGTTACTACTTGAAATCACTTAAATCCTACTATCTGTATTTAATAAAATCACTTTCTACTTATTAATTAACTCAGAGTATGTATTAATACCTGGGGGAGCAAACAGCTGTGCATATCTCTCTATCAGTGTTATAGAGGGCGAACAATTTATGAGTTTACCCTGTATAAAGTTTATACAGGGTAAAACGGATTTATCTGGGTTTAGACCCCATTGGGAATTGGGCATCTGAGTGTTAAGGGCAAGCAGACTTCTGTGAGCTGTTCTCAGGTAAACCTGCAGCTTTCAGACAGGTGGTTCAGACTTTGGGTCTGTGTCTGGCTTCAGCAAGACAGAGTGCTGGAACCACCGGTAGCTGGCAGGGAGAACAGGAACAGAGGTAGCCCTTGCACATCAGCTGGAAGCTCCCAAGTGGGTTTCTGTGAACCAACCCGTCACAATCCCAAAGTCTTGTGTGACTTTCCCACCCTACATTAGCTACCAGCCAATTGTCACTGTCCGGTCTCCCATGGCTACAAAAAGCTGTACTTGTACTCAGAGAGTTTCGAGTTTCAGGTTCTGATCCTGCTGCCAAATACTCTTGTGTCCCACAGTCTAACCCAGGGGTGGAGGAGGGGGTGCGCAGTGCGGGACGGGGCTCATGGCAGGGGGCTCAGAGCAGGGGGGGGGATTGGGGGGCTCAAGGCAGAGGGTTGGGGTGCAGGGGGGGTGTGGGGTGCATCAGGGGGCTCAGGGCAGGGGGTTGGGGGCACTGTTCCCTCTAAGCTGTGCGCATGCGCGCACACACAGATCCTAAACCCTGCGCACACGGCGAAACACTGCACGCACAAACACTTGCACAGAAGTACAACAATTTGCACAGAAGACATTTTTTGCACACACGGCCTGTCAAAAATTAGAGGGAACCTTGGTTGGGGGGCAGGCTCCTGCCCAGCGCCATTTACCTGGAGCGGCTCCGGGGTGGCAGCGGTGCGCGCCGGGGCTAAGACAGGCTCCCTGCCTCAGTGACACTCTGTGCCCCGCCCCCACCCCCGGGATATTCTGCCCTCAGCACATTCACTGCCCTGGCGCTGCGCATCCAGCTGTGACCTCAGGCCTGAGACTTTCCTCCGAGCACTTCTCCCATCTCCAGCGACAATCTGCAGCCCCGGCCCTGCTCTGTGCACGAGGCTCCTGCTGGGGCCTGGCCCCCTGGTCACCGCACATGTCCGTGGAGCGGGCCCCTGCTGGGAAAGGGAATGGGCCACTTTGCCCCAGCGCCCCGGGGAACCTTCACCCTCCAGCGGGTGTCCCCCAACCCAATGGAAACCTCTGACCGGACCCCAGTCACTGACCCCACAGAACCACCGCCCCACGGTGCATGGGGAGTGGGGGCTTCAGAGCGGAATCTCCCACCATCTCTTAGTTGACTAGAATAGATTTTGTAGGGGCCCCAAATCCCCAGGTAAAGAATTCTGGTTATTCAAGGGAGCTGTTTATTTCTCCCATATATAAATGTATAAGGAGCCGTCTGACCCCTCTCTGAGCCACTGTGTTAGTAATTTACATCTCGGAGGAGAGGAGTTTGTGTCCCTTGTAAGGAGCGGGACAGGCCAGTGGGTCTCAGCCGGGGTAAGCAGAGATCTTCCTGGGGATGCATCAGCTCATCCAGACGTTTGCCTAGTTTTACAACCAGCTACATAAAAAGCACTAGCCAAGTCAGTACAAACTAAAACTTCATACGGACAATGACTTGTTTCTACTTCTCTATAGGCTGAAATTTAGTACAATATTTATATTCCAATCAATTTATTTTCTAATTATATGATACAAATGAGAGTCAGCAATTTCTCCATAATGTGCTGTGACACTTTTGTATGTTGATGTCTGATTTTGTAAGCATACGGTTTTTAGGTGAGGTGGAACTTGGGGTTTGCCAGACAAATCAGACTCCTGATGCAGGACAGTCTGGCAAGGTTGACAGCCACTGAACTAGGCCATTTTCCTGTCTCAATTAGTGGCCAGAACCAATTGCAAGAAACCCTGGTCCCTGGACACGCCGCTCTCGGCCCACTAATCCCAGGGAGGCTCCGCTGCGAAACCTTAACTCTGCCCTCAGACTCCCCCCTACCCCCAGCTTCTCCCACCTGCACCCACAGGCGGGCCCCAGACCTGGTCCAAAGCACGAGCCAGGCTTGCTCAGATCACGTCCCCAGTGTCATGGATCATTTCAATGTAGCCGGTCACTGCTGGGAAGGGAAAGGGGCTCCCGTCCCAAACCCCTCCCAGCGCCATGGGAAATCTTCCCTCTCCAGCGGGTGGCCCAGCCCAATGGATCCCTGGGACACGACCCCTCCCCAGACACTGACCCCCCTGACCGGACGTTGCATGGCCCTTGTGCGCGTGGAACGGGGCTCCAGAGCTGAGTCCCCCCAACCCCCAATATCACCTCACAATAGCCAGGCCCTCAGTTCCTGGGGGAGGAAATACAGTCACTGCAGGGAGCTGTTCATTCCTCCCAGGGGTCCGAAAGTGTCAGGAGGATCCCAGCGCCCTGTGCCCGGCGCTGCACAGACACACAGGACGGGACAGTCTGACTCCCGCACCCGGAGCCCTAGGGCGAGTCAGTCAGATCACTGGCAGCAGGAGTGTGTGTCTCTTATAACGCGGGGACATGCAAATGAGGGAGACAGTTTCCTGTTTAAATCTGTGCCTCTCTCTGCCCAGGCTGCACCCGGAGACACAATCCGCAGCCCCTGGGTCTGTGCAGTGACCAGCCAGTCCCCTGAGAACTTTCCCCTCCAGCACCCGGGAAAATGGGATTTTTGCTCCTTGTAATTTTCGCTGTAGCAGCTTTGGAAGGTATTTTCCTCCTCTGAATAACTGGCAGAGTTAGAAGAATATTGTGTTACCGCTGTTTTTATACCGATATTAATGGCCTGTCTTTATTCCCAGGTGTCCGGTCCCAGGTGCAGCTGGTGGAGTCCGGAGGGGGTGTGAAAAAGCCCGGAGACTCTCTCCGCCTCTCCTGCAAAGCCTCCGGCTTCACCTTCAGCAGCTACCTTATGAGCTGGGTCCGCCAGGCTCCCGGGAAGGGGCCGGAGTGGGTGTCAGTTATTAGCAGCAGCGGGGGTACTATCTACTACTCCGATGCAGTGAAAGGCCGATTCACCATCTCCAGGGACAACCCCAACAACCTGCTGTATCTGCAAATGACCGGCCTGAAGCCCGAGGACACCGCCCGGTATCACTGTGCGAGAGACACACTGAGGCGAAGCCGGGCTGAGCTCAGACAAAAACCTCCCGTGGCGGTTACCAGAGAAAGTCCCAGCTGGTTTGATGCTGACAGGCCGCGCGGGGAGCTCACAGGAGACAGTAATTTCCTCCCTTTGAAATGGGGGAAATGAACCTGGCTGTTCAGTCAGATCTAGATCCCCAGGAGGCGGAGATACCGGGATCGGGGTGTCGCACGCTGGGCGTGGTGGGGATTCACTCGGTCCCGGATATTCTATTACACACATTGATATGGCTGAAAAGAAAGTTTTACCTGCCAAAAACGTCTTAAATTTCCCATGTTCGCCTCTCAGTACCAGTGTGAGGATAGAAAGCAGGAGACGTGAAAACAAAAACCCTGGGAGCTATGAAAGGACCTAAGGGCGCTGTCCAGATCCCTCTTGGTCAGGGGCGGCTCTAGCTTTTCTGCCGCCCCAAGCACGGCAGGCAGGCTGCCTTCGGCGGCACGCCTGCGGGAGGTCCCCGACCCCGGATTCGGGGTACCCGCCGCCGAATTGCCGCCGAAGCCGTGGGACCGGTGGACCTCCCCAGGCAAGCCGCCAAAGGCTGCCTGAGTGCCGCCCTCCCAGGGACCGGCAGGGCCCCCCCGTTGCCGCCCCAGGCACACGCTTGGAGCGCTGGTGCCTGGAGCCACCGCTGCTCTTGGTCAATGCCAGAGAGCTGGGTAGGGTCTGTTTAAATGTTATATATGTATTCGCCTCCCTGCCCTGTACATTGTCTCAGTCCTATTATCCTCATCAATGAACTGGTCTCCAGCCAGTCTGAGAACCTAGTACCACGGCGCATTATCTGTCTATTTAAATTCCATTCCCAAATATCCATCGATTTATCTATCCCCATACACCCCCTCCATCTATCTATCTATCCCCATCCACCCCATCTATCTATCTATCTATCTATCTATCTA
>QXTE01000948.1:10188-46738 GCA_003942145.1 Platysternon megacephalum
ACCTACTGCAGACTGCATTGCCCGACTATCATATCAGAGCCAGGAATAGATGCCAGATGTTCTGTTCGGTGGGTGACAAACAGCACATTGATTCCGAGCAAACAGTAAGTCACTCTGGCTCTACACCTGCAAGGTGCTGAGAGGGCTAAATCTATCCCCCCTCAACCCACCCGTAGTTCCCTGTGGGTGACCATTTTAACCCTTGTGAAGAGGTCCCAGAGTGAGCCCTACATCGGCATGAAGTGGTATTTTAATATTTCACAGCCCTATTGCTGCCTTCTTTCCAGGGGCTGACTGCTCTGTTTTTGCAGCATTTCCCCTACATTGCTCCCTTCCCTGGCTCGGTGTCCCACATTCAGCCTCACACAAACTACTTCATAAAACATAAAGATTTACCGAGACCCTTTTTCAGACGTGCGCTGGGCGACCCCAGTTGTAATGTTCCCTCCAGACACAAGGCGCAGTTCATGTAGAGGAACTCAGCCAATATCCCATGTATCTAGTTAGAGAGGAACCATCCTGATTCTCCGCTGCTCTGCAGATTGTGGTCCAGCTGAACTCTCCCCACAGGGGGCTGGATGTCGGCCTGTCCTGATGCCCCCGCCCCCTTGTGCACCTCCGACACAATAAGACCAGTTTGATTACTAGAGTCGACTTCAGCTAATGCAGAGAATAGGAGGAGAAGCTCATGTAATCAGGTGACCAGTCACACCAAAAATACACTACTGGTGAATGCTCCACAGCCAAAGAAACATTGCGCAGCCTGAGCATTATTCATCCCCAGCATCCCTAGCAACACAGAGCGCCAAGGTCATTGTCCCAACAGTCCCCAGCCTATAAGAAGGGTGTGAACTAGACACCAGCGTTCTTCACTGTCCTTCCTGACTGGAGAGGAACAAGGGGAGATTGTCATAGGGGCAAACACAAGTGAGGAGCCCAAATAGGACCAGGATCCATGGGAGCTGCCTGTCGAACTGCCCTTCCTGCCTTTGAAAACTTGCTCCAGAAAACCTTCCAATTCAAGGCCTTGTCTGCAGCCAGATTAAAAGAGCAGCCGAGCAGCAGCCATTAGCGGAGAAGCAGGAAGTCACGTCCTCACATTCCATCTACATTCCATTAAAACAATGTCACATCCGGCTGTTAAGGAGACCCCGTCCTAATGGCCCCCACTGTCACCAGATAAAGAGACAGATCTTACGATGGTTAAAGAAAACTTAGTTTGACAGCATCTGTCTGCCAAGAAATCACTTATCAATAGTTGTGGTTGTGACCCGCCGTACCACAGCCCCACTACTCCGGTTGGGGAGTGGGGGGGACTCCAGGGCTGAATACACACACACACACACACACACACACACACACACACACACACACACACACACACACACACACACACACACACACACACACACACAGCAATCAGGCCCTGAAGTCGTGTCAGGGAAATTCTTATTCCTCTGCCTGGGACAATTTCTGAGCCCACACAAAAGCCTCCCAGATATTCACAGATTCATAAACCTCAAGGGAGCGGTGTGAGAAACTAGTCTGAGGTCCTGCATAACACAAACCATCGATCCTCCCCCTGATTCATTCTGGTTCTAACACCCTCATTAATAACCCGGCTGTGAGTCCACCCAGTGTCACCAGGGTCAGTGACACATCCCAGCAGAAAGACACCGATCTCCCAGCTTTGGGCACTAGACCCCACCACGTGACAGCAATGAGGCATGAGGAATACAGCCCAGCCTTGGGGACAAGACTGACAAGGGGCATTGGGTTACCTACGTACCCTGCTCCTTTACACACAGAAACTGCGTTTGCACTTTGACCCTGTCAATTCCCCCTGAAATCTGTGAGAAAAATAGCGGGTAACAGTTTTCAAAAGAAAAGCAGCCACAAAATTACATCCTGAGGTTCCCCTCAGATCCAACCCTCGTGTAATCCAATCAATTTGAGATGAAGCCCAAATTAAGGTCCACCTTTTCCATGGGAACCATACTATTATTATAGGTATGTCTTCCTTCGGGAGCTTGGGCAAGTCACATACAGCCAGATTTAAAACTTATTTAGGTTCCCAAAGAAGGACATTGGCACCTAATGACACTATGAAGGCTCCTAAAGTTTCACCTAAATTCCATTGAAATGAAGAGGCGTTAGAGTCCTGGTCACTTTTGTAGATCCCACAAGGTGCCTTAGGGCACCCAAATACCTTTCAACATCTCCCGCACTGAGCCTGGCTCCCCGCTTCGTAAACGAGATTGCATTTCTTTACATCACTGCAGTGTCTGAGGCTAAATACACTAAATCTGGCGAGGTGCTGAGATGCTCTGGTAAGGGGAGCGCCCAGAAGTACCTAAGACAGACGGCTGGAAAATGTGACTCTAGGTATTTCGAGCATTACAGTTAGCAGAGTGTCACATCCAATTAATACAGTCAAAGGAAAGATTCCCGTTGAGTTCTATGAGCTTTGGGTCAGGCCCACAGCAAAAAAAAAAAGACTTTTCCATTTTCTCTGAACCCCACGGAAAGAAAACGAGACGGCTCGGGAAGGAGTATGTCTCTTATAAGGAGAGGGATATGCAAATAGGTGACGGTCTCCTCTTTAAATCTCTCTCTGTCCCAGCAGCACCCGGACAGACAAACTGCAGCCCCCTGTGTCTGTGCAGTTACCAGCCACTCCACTGAGGACTTTCCCCTCCAACACCAGGGAAAATGAGACTTTGGCTCCATTTACTTTTCCTTGTGACAGCTCTGGAAGGTGTTTTCTCCCCATACATGCACTGGGGAAGGGGGCAAACGCTCCTGGTTTTCTGCAATGATATAAACACTTACTTTGTAAGGTGCTTTTATTGATATTCGCCTCCTGTTAACTGAAGGGGAATCGGGTTTAATGTGACTGGTTCCCTCATTGTTTGCTTTTCTCTCTCCCCTTTCCCACAGGGGCCCGGTCACAGGTTGTTCTGACCCAGTCCGGCCCAGAACTGAAGAAGCCCGGAGAATCCACTCGGCTGAAATGCGCCGTGAGCGGGTTCACTGTCACCGACTATTATATGGCTTGGGTCAGACAGGAGCCGGGAAAGGAGCTGGAGTGGCTGGTCAGCTACTGGAAACCAGGGCAGAGCGATTATTATTCTCCCACCATCCAGGGACGATTCACAGCCTCCAAGGACAGCTCCAATTTCTACCTGCAAATGACCGGCCTGAAGCCCGAGGACACCGCCGTGTATTACTGTGCCAGACACAGTGAGGGGAAGCCAGTCTGGGCTCAGACAAAAACCTCCCCCTGCAGAGACTGGGGAAGGGATTCCCTGGGGGTGGCGCTCTCCATCCACAGCAGTGAGAAGAGAGACACACAAAGTATCTCCCCTGGACGGGATCTCACACAACTGCCAGGGGAGAGAGGCTCTGCTGACCCCATCTGCCCTGGGGAGCGCAGGGGGCAGATGCTCAGTGGCTATTGTAGCGAAGAAGGAGCAGGTGCATCCGCCCTCACTCTGCGATGCTCCCACTGACTCACCAGGGCTTTCCGGTCAGCCGCTCTCCAGTGCCAGGCTCCCTCCTTCTCCCACTGAAGGGAGACGCTGAGCCTGAGGGAAGGTCAGTGGCAAGGCTGAGCCCTGAATGAAGATGATTGACTGGAAGGGGGGCGGTCACTAATCTAGAGGTGACCTCCCCCCTCAGCCCATGGATAATTACCTGTGGGTGAAATTCACCCCCGTGTGGAGGGCCTTACACAAGGGCCTCTGCCTGTACCGTGTCCCGCCTAGCCAGAGGAATTTCTTCACCCCATCCAGCAGTTTAGAAGTGTACAATCCTGATTCCCCTGCCTTCCCCCTTCTGTTCACACTGAATCCGGTGCCGGTTGGGTGTGATATGGGTCTGTTTTCACGCACACTCCTACTGCGCCTCGTACACCGTTGGTTAGGGGCAGTTTGGGGTCCCCACACCAGTGCTGACATCCCCCAATGTGCAGAGTGGGGGGGGGGGATTCCATGGGAGTCAGGTGAGCAGAGACACAGCAAGAATAACGCAATTGACGAGTGTTCCCAGGGAACAAGCAACCAACATTTTCAACCTGAACCATCAGGACCAACCCTAGAGAGACAGAAAAGCGGCGCCATTGCACAAACAATTCCCCAAGCCGAGAAAAAGGGGCTCAAACGGACACGAGTTTTATTCCCCATGTCTCTGCTTCCCAGCAATAGGGGGAGTTTTGGAAGAAATACAAACACGTGTCCAAAGGCCATTCCTGTCCCCTGGGCACAGAGTGCCTAACTGCCCTGGCTGCTTCCAAACATGCCTCAGGAAATACATTATTTCAATAGCATAAAAGCAAATTAATTCTCCTTTGTTCTCTCGCCTTAAAAATGGACGGGCTGTGTCCAATGGCCAGAGTGCCCCGTGTTGGGGACCCATATTGCGGCACCCCTCTGGAGGTGCTGACCCCCAACTTCTCAACATCAACCTCCTTCTAAGTTGCTCAACATGGGCAAAGAAAAACTCAGGGACACTAAATAACGAGTCCCCTTTAAACAGCTTATCCTGGGTGCGCGGTAGGAAAGTTGGTGTTGCAATGGGAGAGGCCCCAGTAGTGGATGCTAAGGATGCTACATGAATTGACCAGGGCTTGATCCAGTATCAGGCGCTGTGTTAAAGACACAGTCACACAGTCCTTGCTAGACTCTGTAGTACCTCACTCTCCCCTGTGGGCTCGGGGCTGGGAGCTGGAGTCCGTTCGCAGTTGAATTCCCCAGTCCCTTAGGAAAAGGAGGAGATACAAATGCGGCTACTCATCTCCCTGCTTAAAACCCCTCAATCCCCAGATCCTGACGCTCTGGCACTGAGAAGCCGCAGCCTTGTGGGTGGGTTAAAGCAGTGACGTCCATATTTACCCTTTCCCCAAATACACAAACCAGGGGTCACCAGATGAAATTAACAGGGGTCCGAAAGTCTAATGAGGATCCCAGCGCCCTGTGCCCGGCGCTGCACAGACACAGGACGGGACAGTCTGACTCCCGCACCCGGAGCCCTAGGGCGAGTCAGTCAGATCACTGGCAGCAGGAGTGTGTGTCTCTTATAAAGCGGGGACATGCAAATGAGGGAGACAGTTTCCTGTTTAAATCTGTGCCTCTCTCTGCCCAGGCTGCACCCGGAGACACAATCCGCAGCCCCTGGGTCTGTGCAGTGACCAGCCAGTCCCCTGAGAACTTTCCCCTCCAGCACCCGGGAAAATGGGATTTTTGCTCCTTGTAATTCTCGCTGTAGCAGCTTTGGAAGGTATTTTCCTCCTCTGAATAACTGGCAGAGTTAGAAGAATATTGTGTTACCGCTGTTTTTATACCGATATTAATGGCCTGTCTTTATTCCCAGGTGTCCGGTCCCAGGCGCTGGTGGAGTCCGGAGGGGGGGTGAAAAAGCCCGGAGACTCTCTCCGCCTCTCCTGCAAAGCCTCTGGGTTCACCTTCAGCAGCCACTGGATGAACTGGGTCCGACAGGCTCCCGGGAAGGGACTGGAATGGGTCGCTGCTATAAGCACCGGTGGGAGTAGTACATACTACCTTGATTCCGTCAAAGGCCGATTCACCATCTCCAGGGATAATCCCAAGAGTGAGCTGTATCTGCAAATGACCGGCCTGAAGCCCGAGGACACCGCCCGCTATTACTGTGCGAGAGACACAGTGAAACCAAACCGGTTTGTGATCATACAAAAACCCAGGCTGCGGAATCGCCCTTCTCCCGGCAGCCGCGTGGGGGCAGCAGTGACACACACACCGCTCCGGGCTCGGACAGGAGACCCGGCAACCGGGTGAATGTAACACAAACCTCCCGTCAGTTTTAACCCTTCCGTTCCCGGGCAACGTGTCTCCCCGTCCTGCCCAGAGCCCCGCTGGGCCTGCGGTACAGGGATCCCTCGCTTCGTCTGTGAACCCCAATCCGGAGTGAGTCCTGTTCTGAGTCGCTCTCCCCTCGCAGACCTGGCACGTTGGCTCTCCCGGGGCCCGTCTCTGTGTCAGACTCACAGGACAGCGTCTGTCAGTGTAAAGGGGACAAGCACATTGGGGTTTGCATCAGGCCCAACGGATGGAGCGAATTGCTCCTGGGGCCAAATCCTCTGCTGGTGTAAAGTCACCGCAACTACTTCCGCTAGACTCGAGTTACTCCTGTTTACACTAACTGGGGATCTGGCTGTAACCGTGCCTTGGCGGGTCACAACTGAGAATACCAAATCCAGGACAAACTGCTGAGAAATAGGGCAAATGCACCCTATAAAACTGGTAGTTATTATCCCATAAGATATACCAAACCAGCGACAAAAGTAAACTTCTGTTTCACCACACAGGCTAACAAAGAAGTTAGAAAAGCAGTTTCCTTAGGTTTTGCAGTGCTGGTATCACCACAAGACCCACTAGACTTAAAGATGAGTGGCTCTTTAAAAACAATGTCATCAAATAAAATCCAGATAACGTCACACCCCCAACGCAAAATTGTTGCAGGAAGGGGTTTCCCATCACAGGAATTTCCCATTCTTGGTTCTGTATTACTACTGCTTCTAACCCAATAGTAGAAGTGTTCGTGTGTAACAGAAATGGCTTATCAAAATCATGTTTGACTAAAACAGGATGTTTCTTTGTAAGGTTCATTATGGAAGTAACAAGGTGATTGAATTTCTCTAAAAACCAAGGTAAAGCTTGGTTAGACCAATAGTGGGTTGGATCTGTTCTTGCAGCATAATTCCTGTATGTCTCATGTGATCTTGCCATAAGCTAATTAAAATAGCCAATTTATTTATACAAGTTCTGGCAAATGTTTGGAACCCAATTAATATCAATGTAGATATTGTTATATCAAGTCAATTGTAGATCTAGTTGTGTAGATAGACAACTAGTATCATACACAGGGGAGACAGTGGAAACATTTATCATGAGACCGATCCTGACCCATGTAGGAAATTGGGAATCATGGGTAGATTATTGTATTCAGAAGCGGGATCAAACTGGAGATGTGGGTAAGGAGGATGGGATATCGGGGATGCCTTACCTTAATGGTGTGGGGCTCATTGTGGATTTAGCCAGCGGGTTCCTATGGGCAAATAGTGAAGAGCCAGTAGAAACTTCCACCCCCTCCATTAATGCTATACATAGGTGTGCGGCCATAAGGCAAGCAGAAGAAGGAGACCCATGGGTGGAAAAGTTTCCCAGGATATGGGCTGAAAATAAATTAGAATGTGGAAAAATTGATGCTGAGGTTTTAATCCGAGGACCTGACCCACCTCCACAGCCCCAGTACAAGTATCCTTTAGAAGCAGAGGAAGGAATAAATTCTACCATGAAAAGCTTGTTAGAACAGGGTGTTATTGTGCAAATGGCTAGTACTAATAATGCCCCAATTTGGCCTGTACTAAAAGGGGATGGGAAGACCTGGCGAATGACAGTAGATTGTAGAGCGTTACACGCCGTAACCCCTGCCCCTGCCTCTGCCCCGGGAGTGGCCAAGTACCAAGAAGTAGTTGCCATTCCCTCGCACCCTGAGTCTTGGTACAAATTTGGCTTCACTTACAGGGGACAACAGTTCTGTTTTCCAAGGGTCCCCCAGGGTTTTCATAATGCCCCCGCAATTTCTCACTGCCATGTGGTCAAGATGTGGGGAAAATTCACACCTGAAGACCAAAAAAGAGTAATTTCCTGTGCTGATGATATATTGGTGCAAGGGGACAATAGGAAGGAGGTTAACATAAGAACATAAGAACGGCCGTACCGGGTCAGACCAAAGGTCCATCTAGCCCAGTATCCTGTCTACCGACAGTCGCCAATGCCAGGTGCCCAGGAGGAGTGAACTAACAGTCAATGATCAAGTGATCTCTCTCCTGCCATCCATCTCCACCCTCTGACAAACAGAGGCTAGGGACACCATTCCTTACCCATCCTGGCTAATAGCCATTAATGGACTTAACCACCATGAATTTATCCAGTTCTCTTTTAAACGCTGTTATAGTCCCAGCCTTCACAACCTCCTCAGGTAAGGAGTTCCACCAGTTGACTGTGCACTGTGTGAAGAAGAACTTCCTTTTATTTGTTTTAAACCTGCTGCCTATTAATTTCATTTGGTGACCCCTAGTTCTTGTATTATGGGAATAAGTAAATAACTTTTCCTTATCCACTTTCTCCACATCACTCATGATTTTCTATACCTCTATCATATTCCCCCTTAGTCTCCTCTTTTCCAAGCTGAAGAGTCCTAGCCTCTTTAATCTCTCTTCATATGGGACCCGTTCCAAACCCCTAATCATTTTAGTTTCCCTTTTCTGAACCTTTTCTAGTGCCAGTATATCTTTTTTGAGATGAGGAGACCACATCTGTACGCAGTATTCGAGATCGGGGCATACCATCGATTTATATAAGGGCAATAATATATTCTCCATCTTATTCTCTATCCCCTTTTTCATGATTCCTAACATCCTGTTTGCTGTTTTGACCGCCTCTGCACACTGCGTGGACATCTTCAGAGAACTATCCACGATGACTCCAAGATCTTTTTCCTGATTTGTTGTAGGTAAATTAGCCCCCATCATGTTGTATGTATAGTTGGGGTTATTTTTTTCAAGGTGCGTTACTTTACAGGTGGATAGAATCACTGAGAACGTTACAGATCATTCAGGATACGGGATTTAAAGCTAGTAGAGCCAAGGCCCAATTGGTACAGCAAGAGGTAAAATACTTAGGGGTCATATTGGGAAAGGAAGGATGAACCCAAGATGCACAATGGGTGGAACTAATTGGAAAACTTCCCACCCCAACTGATGTGGCATCCTTAAGAGCCCTTTTGGGAGCCCTGAACTTCTCGGGGGATTTCATTGAAATGTCTGCGGACAAGAGTCGCCCACTGTATTTTCTCCTAGCGAAAGGGCAGAACATGTGTAAATTATTAGGCATTAAGCAAAACTTCCACATTGGGGGCCACCCCCAATCCTCAGGAAAAGTGGAACAAACTAACCGCACTCTAAAGGATGCTTTAAGAAAAATGGTAAAAGAAAATGGAAAAGATTGGGATGAAAAACTGCCTATGATTCTAATGGCCCTATGGTCAGCAAGTCACGGTTATACTCCCTTTGTAGCAATGACAGGAAGGGACATGAGAACACCCCAGCAATGGTGGCTAGATGTAGATATTCCAGATGGGTGGCAACCCAAAGTGCTAAATGACCAATGGATCCAGTCCCTTTTAGAGGCACTAACCCACAAGGAAATAGCAGAACAATTGGGCCTTAATGTAAAAAAGGTGGATAAAGGGCTGGGCTGGGTGAAGAAGCCTGTTGAGTGGGAGGCTGGAGACCAGGTGCTGTATTGAATATGTGCAGAACAAGCTCATTCTTTGGGTATGAAATGGGAAGGCCCAGTGAACATTGTGGAAAAGGCCAGCCCAACAGTATACCAGGGAGAAATCTGGACAAAAAGGCTAAACAAGCCAAAGTTAAAATGGTTCCATTCTTCACAGCTTAAACCATGGAAAGGGGATTCCAAGCAGTCACCTCTAATTGTTACCCCACCAAGGGGGGGGGGGGGAATAGAAAAATGTCTATTTTGTTTTTCAGAGTTCAAAAAAAAGAAGAAGAAGAAGAAGAAGGCTGGCGCCAGCAGAAGAGCACAAGTAACCCAGGCACCATAAAGAAGANGTAAATTAGCCCCCATCATGTTGTATGTATAGTTGGGGTTATTTTTTTCAAGGTGCGTTACTTTACAGGTGGATAGAATCACTGAGAACGTTACAGATCATTCAGGATACGGGATTTAAAGCTAGTAGAGCCAAGGCCCAATTGGTACAGCAAGAGGTAAAATACTTAGGGGTCATATTGGGAAAGGAAGGATGAACCCAAGATGCACAATGGGTGGAACTAATTGGAAAACTTCCCACCCCAACTGATGTGGCATCCTTAAGAGCCCTTTTGGGAGCCCTGAACTTCTCGGGGGATTTCATTGAAATGTCTGCGGACAAGAGTCGCCCACTGTATTTTCTCCTAGCGAAAGGGCAGAACATGTGTAAATTATTAGGCATTAAGCAAAACTTCCACATTGGGGGCCACCCCCAATCCTCAGGAAAAGTGGAACAAACTAACCGCACTCTAAAGGATGCTTTAAGAAAAATGGTAAAAGAAAATGGAAAAGATTGGGATGAAAAACTGCCTATGATTCTAATGGCCCTATGGTCAGCAAGTCACGGTTATACTCCCTTTGTAGCAATGACAGGAAGGGACATGAGAACACCCCAGCAATGGTGGCTAGATGTAGATATTCCAGATGGGTGGCAACCCAAAGTGCTAAATGACCAATGGATCCAGTCCCTTTTAGAGGCACTAACCCACAAGGAAATAGCAGAACAATTGGGCCTTAATGTAAAAAAGGTGGATAAAGGGCTGGGCTGGGTGAAGAAGCCTGTTGAGTGGGAGGCTGGAGACCAGGTGCTGTATTGAATATGTGCAGAACAAGCTCATTCTTTGGGTATGAAATGGGAAGGCCCAGTGAACATTGTGGAAAAGGCCAGCCCAACAGTATACCAGGGAGAAATCTGGACAAAAAGGCTAAACAAGCCAAAGTTAAAATGGTTCCATTCTTCACAGCTTAAACCATGGAAAGGGGATTCCAAGCAGTCACCTCTAATTGTTACCCCACCAAGGGGGGGGGGGGGAATAGAAAAATGTCTATTTTGTTTTTCAGAGTTCAAAAAAAAGAAGAAGAAGAAGAAGAAGGCTGGCGCCAGCAGAAGAGCACAAGTAACCCAGGCACCATAAAGAAGAAGCTTCTGTCACAACTCTGTGTGTAAAAGCAGCAAAGAATCCTGTGGCACCTTATAGACTAACAGAGGTTTTGCAGCATGAGCTTTCGTGGGTGAATACCCACTTCTTCGGATGCAAGTAAGTGGAAATCTCCAGGGGCAGGTATATATATGCAAGCAAGAAGCAAGCTAGAGATAACGAGTTTAGTTCAATCAGGGAGGGTGAGGTCCTGTTCTAGCAGTAGAGGTGTGAAAACCAAGGGAGGAGAAACTGGTTCTGTAGTTGGCAAGCCATTCATAGTCTTTGTTTAATCCTGAGCTGATGGTGTCAAATTTGCAGATGAACTGAAGCTCAGCAGTTTCTCTTTGAAGTCTGGTCCTGAAGTTTTTTTGCTGCAAGATGGTGACCTTAACATCTGCTATTGTGTGTCCAGGGAGGTTGAAGTGTTCTCCTACAGGTTTTTGTATATTGCCATTCCTAATATCTGATTTGTGTCCATTTATCCTTTTCCTTAGAGACTGTCCAGTTTGGCCTATGTACATAGCAGAGGGGCATTGCTGGCATATGATGGCGTATATTACATTGGTGGATGTGCAGGTGAATGAACCAGTGATGGTGTGGCTGATCTGGTTAGGTCCTGTGATGGTGTCGCTGGTGTAGATATGTGGGCAGAGTTGGCATCGAGGTTTGTTGCATGGATTGGTTCCTGAGTTAGAGTTACTTTGGTGCGGTGTGCAGTTACTGGTGAGAATGTGCTTCAGGTTAGCAGGTTGTCTGTGGGCGAGGACTGGCCTGCCACCCAAGGTTTGTGAAAGTGTGGGATCATTGTCCAGGATGGGTTGTAGATCTCTGATGTGTGTGTGTATTTATATTTTATGTTACTTGTTGTTTGTCTGATAGCCAACCCTATTCACTGGCCTGTCGACATCCATGCAGTCAATGCATGGGGAAATGATTTCTGGATGATGGTACAATGTTGGATTAATCCATCAGTTTTCAATCATACAAGCTGTTGCTTGTGTTGGGAAAAGGGATTTGCCCGTTACCATAACGTCACGGCTGGTGGGCTATCACCAGAAGCCCCTTCCAAATCTAGGTTGTCTTTGATGACTGGATACGCTAATACTATGATGGGAAATTGTACGGGCCTGTGACGGGCCTGGTATCCCAGCACCCCCTAGTGTCAGGGGCGGGCTGGGGCCTAGCGTCTCGCCACTCCCTTGTCCTTCCTTCTGCCCCTGGTAACCGGGGTATTTCGGCTTACGGGCCGGAGTCCAATAGCACTCCCTTCGGAGCGGGGTAGCGCGGCCTAGCGGCCGGAGTCCAATAGCACCCCCTTCGGAGCGGGGTAGCGCGGCCTAGCGGCCGGAGTCCAATAGCACCCCCTTCAGAGCGGGGTAGCGCGGCCTAGCGGCCGGAGTCCAATAGCACCCCCCCTCGGAGAGGGGTAGCGCGGCCTAGCGGCCAGAGTCCCATAACACCCCCTTCGGAGCGGGGTAGCGCGGCCTAGCGGCCGGAGTCCAATAGCACCCCCTTCAGAGCGGGGTAGCGCGGCCTAGCGGCCGGAGTCCAATAGCACCCCCCCTCGGAGCGGGGTAGCGCGGCCTAGCGGCCAGAGTCCCATAACACCCCCTTCGGAGCGGGGTAGCGCGGCCTAGCGGCCGGAGTCCAATAGCACCCCCTTCAGAGCGGGGTAGCGCGGCCTAGCGGCCGGAGTCCAATAGCACCCCCCCTCGGAGCGGGGTAGCGCGGCCTAGCGGCCAGAGTCCCATAACACCCCCTTCGGAGCGGGGTAGCGCGGCCTAGCGGCCGGAGTCCAATAGCACCCCCTTCAGAGCGGGGTAGCGCGGCCTAGCGGCCGGAGTCCAATAGCACCCCCCCTCGGAGCGGGGTAGCGCGGCCTAGCGGCCGGAGTCCAATAGCACCCCCCCTCGGAGCGGGGTCTAAGGGGTGGGGTAGGGGGGCTCGGGCCCGCCCTCTCCACCGAGCCCTGACCCAGGGCCCTGGTTGTGGCAAGCTCTCCTTGCCACCCGCTCGGCGGGGATCCGCCCGCAACACACCGAGCGGTACTGCAGCTTTAAGGCTGTCAGTCTCATGAATCACCCTGGGTCACTTCCTACCCTGTCTCGCCGGACGTCTGCGCTGTGGGAGCAGTTCCTCCGTAGGTTCCTCCCGGCAGGCATCCCTCCCCGGGGTCTCCAGTCCGGCCTCTGCTCGGCTGACCCCTCGGTCCTGACGCACTGGCTCTCCTTCTGCAGGAGCTGGCGGTGTGCGTCCTTCTCCCCCGGTGGTCAGCCCAGACTGAGCAGACCTGCAGGCTCTTATACCGGTCTGCCAGTTGGAGCATGCCCAGCAGAGTCTCCTGGGCGTGGCTTCTTCTGCTAACAAAGAAGGGTTAACCCCTGCTGTACCAGTGCGGGGCCGGCCCGCCCCGTCACACACCCTCCCCCTTAAGACAGCCGTAGGGGCCGGCTGACCCTTGACCCCCTCCTCCCCCTCTTCCTCCCCGATTCGGGAGAAGAAGTCCGCGTTCCCATGAGCCTTGCCTGGCCGATGTGACACGCGGAAGGAGTAGGGTTGGAGGGACAGGTACCACCGCATGATCCGGTTATTCGTCTCCTTCATACTATTGATCCATCTGAGGGGCGCGTGGTCAGTCACTAAGGAGAATGGGTTCCCCAATAGATAGTACCTTAGTGCCTCGACCGCCCACTTCACTGCCAAGGCCTCGCGTTCTATGGTGGAATACCGGGTTTCGCGAGGGAACAGCTTGCGGCTAAGGTACAAGACCGGGTGTTCTTCGTCCCCTACCTCCTGCGACAGTATGGCCCCCAGCCCCACTTCAGAGGCATCTGTCTGGAGGATAAAGGTCTTTGTAAAATCCGGTTGAATTAGTACCGGTTCCCGTGTCAATTGTCCGCGCAGGGCGCAAAAGGCTTTTTCGCAGCCTTCCGTCCAGTGTACCTTCTGGGGTTGCGAACTTCGTGTCAACTCCGTCAGTGGGGTAGCGAGTGTGGCGAAGTTAGGCACAAACCGCCGATAATACCCGGCCAGCCCCAAGAACTGCCGGACTTGCCTCTTGGTCGTGGGCGTAGGGTATGTCCTTAAAGCTTCCACCTTGTCTACGAGGGGGCGGATCTTTCCCCGGCCAACCGTGTAGCCCAGGTAAGTCACCTCCTTCTGGCCCAGGTGACATTTAGCCGGGTTCGCGGTGAGGCCGGCGTCGCCCAATGCCTGTAGAACTTCGGTCAGGTGTTGCAGATGTTCCCCCCACGTGGTACTGTAGATGACAATGTCATCGATGTATGCCGCAGCGTAGTCATTGTGGGCGTTCAGCACCTGGTTCATGAGGCGCTGGAAAGTAGCCGCGGCCCCATGTAATCCGAACGGCATCATCGTAAATTGGTAGAGCCCGAACGGCGTTGGAAATGCTGTCTTTTCTCGTGAGGCCGGTGTCAACGGGATCTGCCAATATCCCTTCGTCAAGTCGAGGGTGGAGATGAACTCAGCTTTTCCTAGCCGTTCCAGTAGCTCGTCCACCCGGGGCATGGGGTAGGCGTCAAAACGCGAAATTGCGTTTACCTTGCGGAAGTCGATACAAAACCTGACAGTCCCGTCTGGCTTGGGGACCAACACTATGGGGCTCCACCATTCACTCCGTGACTCTTCAACCACCCCCAGGGCCAACATCAGACCGAGTTCCTTCTTCACCGTCTCCCACATCTTCCTGGGGAGCGGGTGGTGTGCATCCCGCACTTTGTGCCCTGGAATGGTGGCGATGTGGTGGTTTGCTAACGTGGTTCGTCCGGGTTGTGCTGACAACACCACGGGGAACGCCGCCACCAGTCGTTCTACCTGCTCCCGCTGGGCTGGGGTAAGCTCGTGGCCTATGTCTGCTGTCCCTGATTCCTCGGGCTCTCCCACCAGCGGCCCCAACTCTGGTTCTGGCGGGTATGGTGCGATCATCAGGCCCTCTCGGTCCCTCCAGGCCTTAAGGAGGTTCACGTGGTAGACCTGGGTATCCCTCCTTCGCCCGGACAACTGTACCTCATAGTCGACCGGCCCAATCCGCCTGACCACTTCAAAGGGGCCCTGCCACTTGGCCAGCAGCTTGGACTCTGAGGAAGGAAGCAGCAAGAGGACCCGATCCCCCGGCCCGAAAGTTCGCACCTTGGCCCCCTTGTTATAATGTGCCTCCTGAGTCCGCTGGGCTCTAAGCAGGTTCTCTCAGGCCAAGGCCCCCAGCTCCCGGAGGCGTTCCCGCAGGTGGATGATATACTGCACTGACCCTCGAACGCGGGTCTCCTGCTCTTCCCAGGTTTCCCTTAGGAGATCGAGGATACCCCTGGGCTTCCTCCCGTAGAGGAGCTCGAACAGGGAAAACCCCGTGGACGCCTGTGGTACCTATCGCACCGCGAAGAGGAGTGCGGGGAGTAGTTTATCCCAGTGTCGTGGGTCGTGCTCTACAAACTTCCTCAGCATAGCCTTCAAAGTGCCGTTGAACCGCTCGACCAACCCATCCGTCTGGGGGTGGTAGACCGAGGTCTTTAGTGCCCGGATGTTCAGCCGCCTGCACAGCTCTGCCATCAATCTCGAAGTCACGTTTGTCCCTTGGTCGGTCAGTATCTCCCTCGGGATACCTACCCGAGCGAAGATCTGCAAGAGTTCGTTAGCAATAACCGGTGCCGTGGTGGACCTCAGTGGCACCGCTTCGGGATAGCGTGTGGCATAATCGACCACCACCATGATATACTTATGGCCTGTGCTGCTCTTTTCCAGGGGTCCCACGAGATCCAGGCCTATCCGGTCAAAAGGCGTCCCCACCACCGGCAAGGGTACGAAGGGGGCCCTTGGTACACCTTTTGGACCGGCTCTCTGGCATTCTGGGCAGCAGGCGCAGTAATCTCGTACCTCCGCATGGATGCCCGGCCAAAAAAACCTCTGGGCCACCCTTTGTAGCGTCTTCGCCCTCCCTAGGTGTCCAGCCCGCGGCACCGAATGCGCCAGACGCAGCAAGTCCCGCCGGAACCGCCGCGGGACCAACAGCTGGCGTAGTTCTTCCTTTGTCTGTGGTTCCGGTACCACCCGATAGAGTAAGTCCCGATGAACCTCAAATCGGGGCCCTTGTGGCTGGCGGTGGGGCGGGTCTTCCTCCTCTGGCGGACTAGTCGCCTGTTCCCATGCCCGGCTGAGAGTGGTGTCCCCTCGTTGCTCCTCGAGGAAGTCAGTGTCCGCCTCTAGCCAGTCCTGGCCCTCTCTTGCCGGGACTTCGGTAGGGACTTGGCTCCTCACCCTTCTACCGAGACTCCCCGAGGGCCCCTCTAGGGGGTCCTCGGCCGTTGGCTGGCCTAATAATCCCGGTCGTCTAGCCCGCCCCCCCGTTCTCCTCCCGGGCGGCGTAGCCCCTTCCCTTAAGAGGTTTGTGAAGCCTGGCCAGTCACGCCCTAGGACCACGGGGTAAGCCAACTTAGGAGCCACCCCCACTAAACACCGCGCCCGGTGTTGGGCAGCCTCTAGCTGCACCCAGACAGTGGGGTACGGCTTCACGTCCCCATGGATGCACTGTAGCTGGATAGGGGCCCCGGCGGGGCCGGTGGGCTTAATCAGCCCCTCCCGAATAATCGTCTGGCTACACCCGGAGTCAACTAAGGCCCAGGCAGACGTCCCATCCACCTTCACCGGCAGAACTATTTTCCCCGGCTCCCAAGTCCGGGCCCGGTGACCTGCCGTCCACACCTGCCCATAATTGCAATCCATGTACGGGCACTCCCTCTTGAAGTGCCCCAATTGACCGCATTCGTAGCAGCGGTCCCGTCTCCCTTCTTCGGTAGGGTTGTAGCGGGGGCTGCCCGGCCTCGCTGGGGCTTCCTCCTGCAGTCTCGGGGTATCTCCTCGGGGTGTCGCCCTAGGGCCCCGAGTCATTGGTATTCTGGGGGGCTGGACGTACCGACGAGGGTCTCCCCCGTCCCTCTTACGTGCCCCCCGGGCCTGACCCGGGCTCCGTTCACCGGGCCCTCCCCCTTTGGGGTTGGTCTTCGATTCCCCTTCTGCTGCCTGGTAGTCCTCCAGTAGGGCAGTCGCCTCCGCGAGGGTCCTGGGGCGGTGCCGCTGCACCCATTCCTTCCCTCCCGGCGGCAGGGCCTGCAGGAATTGCTCTAGGGCTACCATCTCTGCCACTTGAACGCCCGTCCGTCCTTCCGGCTCCAGCCACCTCCAACAGAGGTCTCGGATTCGCTGGGCCACGGCCCGTGGCCTGGCCCCTGGCGTATATCGTTCCCGGCGGAGCCGCTGGCGGTAGGTCTCAAGGCTAACGCCAACTTCGTCCAAGATGGCGGCCCTAACCTTCGGGTAGTCCAGTGCGTCCTGGGGGTCCAGGTTGCGGTATGCCGCTTGAGCTGGGCCCGTCAGGTAGGGCGCCAGTATCGTGGCCCAATGAGTGAGGGGCCACTGTACGGCGGTCGCTACTCGTTCAAAGGTCACGAGGAAGGCCTCGGGGTCATCCCCCGGCCCCATCTTAGTCAGGCGCACGGGTAGTCCTCCGAGACCTTCACCGGGGCTGCCCCTGACGGCCCCTAGGGGCGTACCCGGTGCCGGTCCGCTTAGTGCCGCCATCTGTTGAACCAGCCACTCCTGGTTCGCCTGTTGCTGGGTCGTCAGCTCTCGGATCAGCTGCTGTTGCTGTTCCTGTCACTGGGCGGCTTGTGCCTGTTGCTGGGCCGCCAGCTGCTGGAGCAACTGAGTTTGCTGCTGTTGCTGCTGCGCCAGCTGCTGCTGTTGGTTCTCCAGCAGCCACTTCAAAAGTTTTTCGGGGTCCATTTTGGGGCGTCTGGGTCCTTATCTCAGGCCCGGATCATGCCCGCATTCTCCACCAGTTGTGACGGGCCTGGTATCCCAGCACCCCCTAGTGTCAGGGGTGGGCTGGGGCCTAGCGCCTCGCCACTCCCTTCTCCTTCCTTCTGCCCCTGGTAACCGGGGTATTTCGGCTTACGGGCCGGAGTCCAATAGCACCCCCTTCGGAGCGGGGTAGCGCGGCCTAGCGGCCGGAGTCCAATAGCACCCCCTTCAGAGCGGGGTAGCGCGGCCTAGCGGCCGGAGTCCAATAGCACCCCCCCTCGGAGCGGGGTAGCGCGGCCTAGCGGCCAGAGTCCCATAACACCCCCTTCGGAGCGGGGTAGCGCGGCCTAGCGGCCAGAGTCCAATAACACCCCCTTCGGAGCGGGGTAGCGCGGCCTAGCGGCCGGAGTCCAATAGCACCCCCTTCAGAGCGGGGTAGCGCGGCCTAGCGGCCGGAGTCCAATAGCACCCCCCCTCGGAGCGGGGTAGCGCGGCCTAGCGGCCAGAGTCCCATAACACCCCCTTCGGAGCGGGGTAGCGCGGCCTAGCGGCCAGAGTCCAATAACACCCCCTTCGGAGCGGGGTAGCGCGGCCTAGCGGCCGGAGTCCAATAGCACCCCCTTCAGAGCGGGGTAGCGCGGCCTAGCGGCCGGAGTCCAATAGCACCCCCTTCGGAGCGGGGTAGCGCGGCCTAGCGGCCGGAGTCCAATAGCACCCCCCCTCGGAGCGGGGTAGCGCGGCCTAGCGGCCGGAGTCCAATAGCACCCCCCCTCGGAGCAGGGTCTAAGGGGTGGGGTAGGGGGGCTCGGGCCCGCCCTCTCCACCGAGCCCCGACCCAGGGCCCTGGTTGTGGCAAGCTCTCCTTGCCACCCGCTCGGCGGGGATCCGCCCGCAACACGCCGAGCGGTACTGCAGCTTTAAGGCTGTCAGTCTCATGAATCACCCTGGGTCACTTCCTACCCTGTCTCGCCGGACGTCTGCGCTGTGGGAGCGGTTCCTCCGTAGGTTCCTCCCGGCAGGCGTCCCTCCCCGGGGTCTCCAGTCCGGCCTCTGCTCAGCTGACCCCTCGGTCCTGGCGCACTGGCTCTCCTTCTGCAGGAGCTGGCGGTGTGCGTCCTTCTCCCCCGGTGGTCAGCCCAGACTGAGCAGACCTGCAGGCTTTTATACCGGTCTGCCAGTTGGGGCATGCCCAGCAGAGTCTCCTGGGCGTGGCTTCTTCTGCTAACAAAGAAGGGTTAACCCCTGCTGTACCAGTGCGGGGCCGGCCCGCCCCGTCACAGGGCCCTAAAGACACTATATATAATATTGTTTACCTTAAGCTAGTACGGGAACAAGGAGGGGTCAGTCCTTTTAGGGTCCCTGGGGTTTGCTTGGCAGCCAGGAGGGGACATTGACATTAGGATGTTAGTGGGGTTCAATGAGCCTCACCTGCTTCAAATCTGGGAACCAAGGCCCAGCACACTGACTGTTCCCTCAGGGCAACAATTGCAAGTATCAGGAAACTGCACCAATGAGCCTTGGCAGGTGGATATCCAGGACATCGGGGAACTTGGGCCCCCAGAAGGGATCAAAGAAACCCAGGGCAGTGAATGTACTAAAAAACAGCCTAAAGTTCAACTATAACATCAGTAAAAACAACGAGGAGTCCTTGTGGCACCTTAGAGACTAACAAATTTATTTGGGCATAAACTTTCGTGGGCTAAAGCCCACTTCATAAGATGCATGGAGTGAAAAATACAGTAAGAAGAATATATATTACAGCACATGAAAAGATGGGAGTTGCCTTACCAAGAGGAGTGTCAGTGCTAACGAGGCTAATTCAATCAAGGTGGAAGTGGCCAATTCCCAAAAGTTGAGAAGAAGGGGTGAATATCAACAGAGGGGAAATTACTTTTTATAGTGACCCAGCCACTCCCCATCTTTATTCAGGCCTAATTTGATGGTGTCCAGTTTGCAAATAAATTTCAGTTCTGCAGTTTCTCGTTGAAGTCTGTTTTTGAATTTTTTTGTTGAAGAATGGTGACTTTTAAGTCTGTTATTGAGTGTCCAGGGAGATTGCAGTGTTCTCCTACTGGTTTTTGAATGTTACAATTCTTCATGTCAGTTTTTGTGTCCATTTATTCTTTTGCATAGAGACTGTCCGGTTTGGCCAATGTACATGGCGGAGGGGCATTGCTGGCACATGATGGTGTGGAAACAAGATTAAAGAGATTCGTATTCAGGTATCTCAGTTGTGTCAAGACAAAGCAGAGTTAGGCTAACCCTCAACTCTCATAACGCAAGACTTCTACAAGCAGGGTTTACGTCAGAAGCGGGTGGTAAACAGCAAAGCAGAATCAGCTTGACCTGGCCTTGGAGATAATAATAAAATGTGAGAGTAGTGAGAAATACTGAGATAAGCAAGGTATGAGGAAGGAAAATGTATAAACAAGACACAGTTGTTTATCGTTAATGTCTGTGACTAAATGCTGTAAGTACTTGTGCTAAATTGTTTATTCTTTTGAGAACTACTGAGGCAGAGATGCTCTCTGTCTGTGTATTCTTCCTGTGCAATTGCCCAAAATAAACTGTAATCTTTTGTTGCATCCAACCTGAGCGCGAAGACTCTGTTTTCTTCCACAATTTGGTGCCGTGACTCGGATGGCGATGCCGGGCTGGGACAGCGACCGCTACCACGGACCGTTCCCCTTCGTACCCCAAGGTGCCATATGAGAGGTAAGAGACGTTTTGAAATCTCTACTGGGGTATCAGAGGAGGACTGACCGTGGGGCCAGCTGTTCTTTTGGGTTCACGCCATGCAACCTTTTGATTATGCAACAAGATCAGATGCAAAGCGGTGTTGGGGAACTTTGTTGCCCCATATAAGGTTAGTTGTATGCGTACGCGGGGCTGGGAAATGGGTTGTTGCCCCAGGGTAGGCCAATGTGTGTCTTAGGTCAGACCTATTTGAGTTGAGGGGTTGTGGTGATGCCCTCAGATTAGAACACAGGTGTGTTCAGTCCGGACGGAGGGGTTTTGGTGACACCCTCAGGTTAAAAAAAAAATGATGCATCATGGTATGAAGGAATAGAGGCCTTGGTGTGTGGGTGTCAATGTGAATGAGGGTCACCGGAAGATGCCCAGAGCTCCCTGCGAAGCCGCCAGCTCGTGACCGGGGATGTCTCTAACGCAAGCCCGGTGACCGCACTGAAGTGGACCGGTGAAAGGTCCTGACTAAGGCGGCTGTCTCTGCATGGCATTGACCGGTGAGGGGCCTGCCTGGGTCTAGGGTTGTGTGCCTCTATCCTTTCCTGTCCTCTTCCTCCCTCTCTTCTCGCTGCCTGAAGACAGGGTCTGAGCCACTGACTGGTCTGACCACCTCACCAGAGGCAATCAGAGTAAGCGGCGCCGTCTCTCTGAGACTGGCCGACGCTCTTTGCTGAAGGGGGTGTAGGAGGGTCGTGGACAAAGAAAACCTTTCCTATGTGAGTGACCCGAGGAAGTGGTGTGGTAATTTTAGCTTTATGAGCCGCTGACTCAGCGGACAAGGCTCCCTGTACGCTTAGGGAATGGGTGGGAATCAGTCCAAGACTTCTCCTGCTCCACCGAAGGGTACACCTGCTTATTATATGTATGTGCATTATAGTCCCGGGACTTGTAAGTGCTTAGAGAATTGGAATCTTCACACGTGTGATAATCCATCTAAACAATTCCCACTAGAAGGTACCTTCGATTTAGAGAAAATTATACACCTTAGAGGAAGCCACAACGTGTAGAATTTAATAAAATTAGATGTAAAGTATCCGGATACCTCTCTATCCAAATTAGTTTGTTAACCCTCTCGGCTTCTTTATATCCCCAATTAGTTAAGGCTGAAAGCAAGAAGGGAAAAGAATAGGTTAATTTGAAAAGTCAGACTGGTAAGAGAAAGAGAAAGCAGCTCTGCGTTCAAGGTCAAGAAGCAACACGGACAATGCCAAGTGCTTTCAGCCCCAGCTGGCTGCGAAGAAAATATGGAGAAAGGTGAAACAAAAGCCACAGGCAGCCGGCCTGGACTGGATACCGAGCAAAGGCTCTGAAAGGGACACCCCAAGAGACCCCAGGGTGTAGAACAGGGGTCAGCAACTTTTGGCACGCGGCTGACCAGGCACTGGGCCTGGCCGGTTTGTTTACCTGCCGCGTCCACAGGTTGGGCGGATCGTGGCTCCCACTGGCTGCGGTTCGCCGCTGCAGGCCAATGGGGGCTGCGGGAAGTGGCGGCCAGCACATCCTTCCGCCCGCGCCGCTTCCCGCCGCCCCATTGGCCTGGTGAGCCGCATGCCAAAGGTTGCCGACCCCGGTGTAGAAAAACCCTCCCAAGAGCGGAAGCAAGTTGGAGATTCTTGCAGCGTATTTTTGGACAATTTGTACACAGGATAATCTCCCGTCCATCTCTTTCTTTCTGTTTCTCTTATCCCCGGGTCTGGCCAGCCCGGGACGCATGTTTGTAAGTATGAAAGGGGGGTTAGGGTTTGAGCACTAACGCTTTTTCTTCCTTTGAGTGATGTGGGAACGTTTTCAACACTCTGTTGTTGTTTTATTATTTATTAATGAAGCTTTAAAATTCAGTCACATGGTGTATTTTCTTCATCTCTCCCCCCTACGATCCTGCGGTCTGGCAAATGTTTGGAACCCAGTTAATATCAAGTCAATGTAGATATTAATGTTCTCCATAGTGTAGGAATCTTGGCATTTAGCCATGGAAGCAATGTGGTAGTGTGCCTCAGTTTCCCTTTTCATACAGCACATTAGGTCTGCAATGTCTTTTCTCCTGCGTACAGTTACAGGCACTAAGTGTGAAATATCAGTACAGGTCTGTCGCATCTTACGCTGGGGTTACGTTCCGCGGTTAGCGCATAAAGCGAAAACCGCGTCTAGTCGAAATCCCATTGACTTTAATGGCGGGCGGAATCGCCCGCACTACAGACACGGTACATAAATTGTTATTTTTCTCTTTTTTTTTTCTTTTTTTTTTGGTTTTTGCTGACCGCGCAAAGCTGAAATTGCGCATGTTAAATGCACGTAAGATGAGACAGACCTGTATCACAAGGTCTTTTAACATAAAGTGTGCTCTTATGTATCACTCCCAACATGTTTAAGGGTTTTTCCAAAAGATTAGGCACATTGTACATTTTTACAGTGTTTGGTGTCAGCAGCACATTAGTCACAAGAGTTAACATTTGCATTAATATGAACATTACATCCATTACAAGTGTACATTTCCAATCATTTCTGTCATGCCACGCCTTTGGCTCCGTACCATTGGGGTTTTGGCATTTGAGGGTTAACAGGTGGCTTTTATTTGCAAGGTTTAGTCTTTCCCTTCCTCCCTGTTCTGGGGGGTCAAAATCTGAGCTCTTTTGTGTAACAGAATCCATTGGCTGGCTGGGTGTGTCCTCTTTGCTAATGGCTCTGGGCAAGTCTTTCTCCCCCCTGTCTGCCAGGTAACTTGCATCAACACAGACACTAGATTGTTGACTAGTTTTCAGATCCTGAACCTTTACCAGTTCCAAGGCTGGACTCTGTCTTAAAGTGATACCGTCCTTTTTCACTAGCATGTTAGACCCAAGGTTCTTTTTCCTTCCATTACTAACCTCTGCTTCCACATGGAATCCGATGTTAAGTCCACTCAGAGACTACCAGACATATCCCAAGTGTCTAGAGATGAGAGTTTGCCTGCCATCCCCTGTGTTCTCACCAGATTAACTGCACAGCTGTCCTGCTCTGCAGACTCAGCTACGCAGGCTTCTCTCTGAACCTGAGACACAGACTGTTCCCTCAACGAGTCAACATGGTGACATTCCTGTTCCAACAACATTGTTTCCCCAGCAGGCTGGCCAAGCTCAGCCACTGGGTTTTAGGGCTCTTCAACCTCCCGAACCATTTGTATTCCATCTGAGACCTTTTAGGCTCTCCACACTGGATTTTTTGAAAGCAAGATTGTGGATCCATACACACCTGAAAGACTCTCCCTTAATCAAATCAGTTTCACACCTCTCAGTTACAGCAAACTGCTCACAAAAACTACCATGAGGATTCTTCGCCTTAAGAGCTTCTTTAAGCAACAATTCCCCTTTATCTTGCTCCACAGACGCATCGCTCTGCTGAGCCACAACCAACTCCTTCTGTGTCACTGAAACCCAGAATCACCTCTGGCCCATCTAGAGGATTTTTATACAACCCCGTCCAGGCAAGCTGCTAGACTCCATAGTTAAAGGTTCGAGGCGCTCTCTTTCCCTGTGCAGCCCTTCTTGCTGGCAACACACAAGTTACCAAGCTCAACACACACAAGCTTTGGAATTATTTCCTTCCTGTTCAAAGTTTCCACACTGTCAGTGGGTAACACAGTCAAATCACCTCCATGCTCTCCCGGTGCCCTGGTCGTGATATCACCCTGGTTAAACAGAGTTGTCACATCTTTACCCAGCAACTCACTAGCAACAGGCAGAATAGACGCACCAGAATCACCTGGTCCCTGGGACTTTGTTATGACACTAGGGGGACACTATGTTATGACACTAGCTTCTATCTATCTATCTATCTATCTATCTATCTATCTATCTATCTATCTATCTATCTATCTATCCCCATCCACCTCATCTATCTATCTATCTATCTATCTATCTATCTATCTATCTATCTATCTATCTATCTATCCCCATACACCCCTATATCTATCTATCTATCTATCTATCTATCTATCTATCTATCTATCTATCTATCTATCTATCCCCATACACCCCTATCTCTATCTATCTATCTATCTATCTAGTTATGGGTCTTCCTCCATGTCTTGGATCCCCAGCCCCAGACACTGTGACCGCTCGGGGAAGGAGTTGCTGTTTCTTATAAGGAAGTGGATATGCAAATAAAGGTGTCAGTTTCCCGTTTAAATCTGTGCCTCTCTCTGGCCAGGCTGCACTTGGAGACACAATCCGCAGCCCCCTGTGTCTGTCCAGCTACCAGCCAATCCCGTGAGAACCTTCCTCTCCAACACCAGGGGAAATGAGGCTTTGGCTCCACTTTGTTCTCATTATAGCGGCTTTGGAAGGTAATTTCTCCCCCTAACGCATTGCAGAGGCAGAGGAAGATTTTATTATTGCTATGGGTACTCATATAATTTATAACGTGCTTTATTTGCAGGTGCCCGGTCCCAGGTGCTGGTGGAGTCCGGAGGGGATGTGAAAAAGCCCGGAGACTCTGGCCTCTCCTGCAAAGCCTCCGGCTTCACCTTCAGCAGCGCCTACATGGATTGGGTCCGTCAGGCTCCTGGGAAGGGACTTGAATGGGTCGCTCATATAAACCCCAGTTTGGGTACTGCATATCCTGATTCAGTGAAAGGCCGATTCACCATCTCCAGGGACAACCCCAGCAACCTGCTGTATCTGCAAATGACCGGCCTGAAGCCCGAGGACACCGCCCGGTATCACTGTGCCAGAGACACAGTGAGGGGAAGCCGGGCTGAGCTCAGACAAAAACCTCCCCCTGCAGTAATCAGAGAAGCAGTTTGGTGTTGGGGGTGCCCAAGGCCTGTAAGTGAAAATGAGATCAGTGATGAGAGACGCGCTAGCAACAACAAACCCTTTTTATTCTTATTATTGTTCCTCCTCCTTAATTTTACTGAAGGTGAAGGAATTTATACAAGTTCCGGCAAAGGACAGAACATTCTTCTTTGGGTCCCTTCCTCTTTCTTTCCTCTGCCGGGGACACATTCTGAGCCCACCCCCAGTCTCCCGGGGAGTCACAGATGCAGAGACATAAAGGCCGGAGCGGAGCAGGATGAGAAACTCGTCTGACCTCCGGCATAACACAGGCCATAGAGCCTCAACCTGGTTCATTCCAGTTCCGTCTAGCGCCCCCTTAGTGTCACCCTGTCAGCGACACATTCCCACACAAAGACCCGGATCTCTCAGCTTTTGGCACTAGACTCAGGGCCGGTGAAACCATTAGGCAAACTAGGCGGCCGCCTAGGGCGCCAAGATTTGAGGGCGCCAAAAAGCGGTGCCTAAAATGTCTGGGATGCTCACCCCGCGCCGGCTAAACCTGTAACCCTCTTCCCGCCGCTGTGCGATGTGGCGCTGCGGCTTTGATCAGCCAGGAAGTGATGTCATCCCAGGGCCCCGGCCCCCAAGCCAGCCCCGCCCCCCCGGAAGCCTGGGGCACACCCCCCCCCACGGGGGGCTGTGTAGGGCCCCAGAATATCTAGGGACGGCCCCGGTACCCGCCACCCTGCCCGCGGCCAGCCCCACACTCCCTGCCCTGCCCACAGCCAGCCCCGCACCCCCTGCCCTGCCCGCGGCCAGCACCACACCCCCTGCCGTGCCTCCAGCTAGCCCCACACTCCCTGCCCTGCCCACAGCCAGCCCCACACCCCCTGCCCTGGCCACAGCCAGCCCCACACCCCCTGCCCTGCCCGCGGCCAGCCCCGCACCCCCTGCCCTGCCCGCGGCCAGCCCCTGCTGCACCCCCTTCCCTGCCCGCGGCTAGCCCCACACCCCCTGCCCTGCCCGCAGCCAGCCCCACACCCCCTGCTCTGCCCACAGCCAGCCCCCCACCCCCTGCCCTGCCCCCCGCCCGCCCCCCCCCCCCCTCCCCTCCCCCCAGCCAGCCCCTGCTGCACCCCCCTGCCCTGCCCGCAGCCAGCCCCACACCCCCCGCCCTGGCCACCGCCAGCCCCACGCCCCCTGCCCTGCCCGCGGCCAGCCCCTGCTGCACCCCCTGCCCGAAGCCAGCCAGCCCCACACCCTGTCAGGTTTTTCATTTATTTTCATTAAATATGTAGACTAAATAATGAAATTAATAAATTTTCAAGCTGTGACAGTGCTGCCTGTTGGAGCCAGCTGAGGTCACTCAATCAGGGTGAACTGCAAACAGAACGGGGCAGACAAACCCCATACGCTGGTGGATATTCCAATACTTAGATTTTCCAAGCCAGCACAAAACAACTTCTATATTACCGTACAGGTTACTCAGAAGTCCAAACAACGCAGTTCCCTTAAAGTACCCAGCCTCAGGCCNACACCCCCTGCTCTGCCCACAGCCAGCCCCACACCCCCTGCTCTGCCCACAGCCAGCCCCACACCCCCTGCCCTGCCCTGCCCTGCCCTGCCCGCGGCCAGCCCCTGCTGCACCCCCTGCCCGAAGCCAGCCAGCCCCACACCCTGTCAGGTTTTTCATTTATTTTCATTAAATATGTAGACTAAATAATGAAATTAATAAATTTTCAAGCTGTGACAGTGCTGCCTGTTGGAGCCAGCTGAGGTCACTCAATCAGGGTGAACTGCAAACAGAACGGGGCAGACAAACCCCATACGCTGGTGGATATTCCAATACTTAGATTTTCCAAGCCAGCACAAAACAACTTCTATATTACCGTACAGGTTACTCAGAAGTCCAAACAACGCAGTTCCCTTAAAGTACCCAGCCTCAGGCCTCCGTCCAGACACACCTGTCAGATATGATGATGATTACTGAGAATCTTATCTCATCATATAAAAGAAAAGGTTCTTCCAATCCCAAAGGATTAACCACATACCCAGGTTCAATTATAACTTAGATCTTACCCAAAATACACGCTATAGTCAATTCTTATTAACTAAGCTAAAATTTATTAAAAAAGAAAAGAGAGAGAGTGTTGGTTAAAAGATCAATACACAGACAGACTTGAATTCAATTCTTGAGGTTTAGATACATAGCAGAGGTGAGCCTGTAGTTGCCAAAAGTCCTTTTAGAAATAGTCCATAGGTTATAGTCCAATGTCCATATTCAGGGTGGCTCCAGTCAAAGACTGGGGATCTCAATCCTTATGGCTTAAGGTTCCTCCCTCTTGAAACCAAAGCAGATCTGAGATGATGTATGATCATGTCCCAGGGTTCTTATACATTTTCAGCAGCCTTTTGGCCTGAGAAAACAACAGGCTTAATTCTCCTTCCTCTAAACATCATGGCAATTAGCACAGGGTAATTTATCCATTAAACAGTTCAGCTACAGGTTACTACAACCTTTAAAGAGACATATAGACAAGCCTTGTTTGCTGACACCACAAGACCTGTGCAAACATTTACCCTTGAGACCTCTAACAATGCAGACTTGCGTTTTAAAGCTTTATTTATTTACCTATCTTTCTAACCAGTTTTTAAGGTTCATTCCTAAGTCAGGTTACTCTGAGTTAATTAACTCTTTCTGGCCCTGTCATGAGATATTGTATTACACTCATAACGTCACACAAGCCAAATATGTTTTAATTCTAATGAACAAGGCCACATTATGCAGTATTCATTTTTGAAAGTTTACAATAAGCGATGCTCCAGGGGAAGAGGTGGGGGTGGGAGGCGCAAAGTGGAAGTTTCGCCTAGGGCGCAAAATATCCTTGCAACGGCTCTGACTAGACTACACCAAGTTTCTTTGTTTGATTGATTTTTGTTCCTCTTTGGTTAGTTGAATAATTTTTCCACCAATGCTGGTTTTTCCGGCACAAGAAACATTTCCTAAGGAGAAAAAAAACCCTGGGGTTAAACGAATAAATAAATAACTCCAAAATATTCATTTTCTGGTTTAAATAACAATACAAGAAGGGGGTCAGTGAGAGAAAGAGAGGGAAGGCTGCAGAGGCCCCTTCTCCCGTCCACCACGAGGGGGCAGCATGGAGCAAACCGCACAGCCCAGCCTGGCGGACAAGACGGAAAAGGGGCGTTGGAAGTTGGAAATAATCATTTTCCAGCCCGGTACCTACAGAAACTGCCCCTTTGTACATAGGACCCGCAGGTGCCCTTTGACTCCGCCTGGCTGATCAAATCTCCGGCTCCACTTCCGCGCTGGGTCCGTCAGGCTCCTGGGCAGCGTCTGGAGCGGGTGTGCAGGGCGGAGCACACGGGAACGAGTTCACACTACACCGATTCGGTGAAGGGGCGATTCATTGTCTCCCGAGACAATCCCAACAACCGGCTGTATTTACAGACGAGCAGCTGGAGACGCCAGGACACAGCCCGGTATCACTGTGTGAGAGACTAGACCATAGTCACGAAGCCCAGCACCAAAACCAACCATTTTAGAATGGCCACATTAAAGAAAAGACAGGAATCAACCCCAATAGTCAACGTTATGTCAAAGGCACCGATTTGTGCTCAGTTTTATTTTACAGAATGGAGAAGATGAAATAGTTAGAATTTGATTAGACGTCCGGAGGACTGTACAAATCCTTTCATGTTCTATATTCCTTTACTTCTTGCAAGAATCATTGGTCTGAAGCTACCAATGCAGGAAATATAAACAGTGATGAAGCAGTAAAGTTCAGTGACAAATGCCCCTAAAGAATGTTATCATTGTTGGAGACATCTATCTATCTATCTATCTATCTATCTATCTATCTATCTATCTATCTATCTATCTATCTATCTATCTATCTATCTATCTATCCCCATACACCCCCTCTATCTATCTATCTATCTATCTATCTATCTAGTGTGAATGAGTTTGGGGATATGAAAGGGAACATGAGTGTCAATATGAATGGAAATCTGTGTTTCAGCGCGAATGCTGATACTTGTCTGAAAGTCAGTGGGAATGGGAATATTTGTTGTTGTTTTTGTTGTTATCCCTCAATATTACATGCTGGGGATGGTTTAGAAACACGTAGCGTTCATATCACACGAGTTCTTTACACACAACCAGGAGAAAGCTTCTGTCTACACTTTATTCTTTATTAATAATTAACTAAGTAAATGATCTCGGTGACGATGCTCAGCGGTGATAGATCTGGGGCTGGTTGTGGTCCTAGTGCCTAGGGTCTCCAGAGGCTGGGAATGGGCGACAGGGGATGGATCACTCGGTGATTCCCTGTTCTGTTCATTCCCTCTGGGGCACCTGGCACTGGCCATTGTCGGCAGACAGGACACTGGGCTAGATGGACCTTTGGTCTGACCCAGTCTGGCCATTCCTATATTCTTATGTTCTTGCGATTTGGAGAAGGAACTATGCAGTATGATAACTCCAGGTGGGATTTGCAATGGGGCCTAGTGGAGGTAGGGGCCCAGAGGATATTGAAACTGTTTGTAAGTTGAGCTACTAACTAATTTAGTCCCTTTTGAAAATAGTTGCCTACAGCTACAGCACCCCCATAGTCTGCAGAGAGCATTGCTTTCACACACCTCTGGGCGTCATGCTCCCAGACAACGGCTTCTGCGTCTGCCCTGTTTTCTAGGAAATATTCTTCTCTCAGGCTCTGATCCAAAGCTACTAACAGGGATGGGAGTCTGTACAATAAACTCTGCACTAGGCTTTATATTCACCTCTACAGATCTCAGGTAATTCAGGTATACTCCGGAGCTCCTCGCACTGTGCCAGGCGCTGCACAAACACAGCAAGAAACAGTTTGTTTCTCTTTCCCTGAGCCCTATTGCGAATAATTCACATCTCTCAGGGAGGGAGTTTGTGTCTCTTATAAGGGTCGGGATATGCAAATAAGGGGCCAGGTTCCTGTTTAAATCTGTCTCTATCTCTGCACAGGCTGCACCTGGAGAGACAATCCGCAGCCCCCTGGGTCTGTGAACCGCCAATCGCCTGCAAAACTTTCCCCAACAACACCAGGGAAAATGAGACTTTGTCTCCACTTCATGTTCTTTGTAGCGGCGCTGGAAGGTACGTTATCCCCCATTAATACACAGGAGGGGGCGGGTATCTGGTATTATTGCTGCTGATATCGATGTGGTGTGTGACACTTCTTCCTTCTCTCATCTCACAGCCACTGATGTGCAAAGTGCCCAGTGTGGCTGGTTCTCCCTCTGTTCCCTGGTTATTTTCATTCGCTCCTTGAATCCGGCGCTAATAAATGACTGGTTTCCTCTGCGACTGAGCTTCATTTACAATCTGCCCCTTTCCCCCCTTCTCCCCCAGGGGCCGCTCGCAGGTGGTTCTGACCCAGTCGGGGCAGCGCTGAAGAAGCCCGGAGAGTCCCATACGCTGCAATGTGCCACCAGCGGGTTCACTCTGAGCAGCGCCTGGATGGGCTGGGTCAGACGGGAGCCGGGGAAGGGGCTGGAGTGGCTGGCGCTGTATTACAATGAGGGAGGCAAGTCCTACGCCTCCTCCGTCCAGGGCCGATTCACAGCCTCCAAGGACAGCGCCAACTTCTACCTGCAAATGAGCAGCCTGAGAGCGGAGGACACCGCCGTGTATTACTGCGCCAGAGACACAGTGAGGGGCAGCGAGTCTGAGCTCAGACAAAAACCTTCCCCTGCAGTAACAGTGCAACGTGTCCGCTGCTGAGGGCGCAACCAGCCCCGACTGCCAGGGACAGGGGATGGGAACAGCCCCGAGAAAGTCTCCCCGGCTATAAATAGCTGCAGCTCGGACAGTTTCGCAATGGGGGTAGTTCCCCCCCCCCCCCCCCCGGAATTCCTCTGAGCGTCACATGCTGCCACTGAAATATTCTCACCGGTTTCTTCTTTTCCAAGCACACAGAGAGGATTAGCACAATACACACACATGTCTATCCACACGTGAACACACACACTCACCTGGGTATCCGCACGTGAACACACACACACACACGGGTATCCACACATCACAGAGGCGGCAAGTTATATGGGCCCGTGGTGCCCGGGCTCCAGCAAATTCAGGGCCGGGGGCCCGGCTTCACCAATGCCCGGTCTCTCCCCTGGCGCCGCCAAAGGCTCCCACATGCCTCCCTCCAGCGTCCCTGCCTCCCCTTCGCGAGTGGGCAGCTGCCCCTGCAGCTCCGCGCTGTGCTCCCTCACCGGCCGCAGCCGGCTACAAAACACACACAAAGGAAAGCAAGCTGCACACATACACAACAATAAACCTACTGACAATCACATCCCCCGCACGACACAAAGACACAAACAGAAACACGGATACCAGCATAAACAGAGGGTGACCTTCAGCAAGGCCCTTCACTTCCCCATGCCTCAGTTTACACGTTTAGCAGCATTGGCGATAATGACATTTTCTTTCTTTGCCTGAGAGCCATGGCTGGAAAATCACTATGGAAGTGTTGGGTGATATTATCAGTAGCAGCAGCTAAAACAGCAGCAGGTGTAATATACTCTCTGCTTTCCATGTCTCATCCTCAGGCTCAAAGGGCACTGACTGATGCTTTGATGAGCCAATGTCCTTACTAATCTTCTGCAAGATCCTTTATTCTTTACTCCCATCACCGGTCCCAGTTAAATCAATGGGGTTACACAGGGGACGAATAAAGAAAGCAGGATGTGATTGTTTCATGCAGGAAATAAAAACAACCCAGGAAACTACAGACCAGTTAGTTTAACTTCTGTGCCAGGGAAGATAATGGAGCAAGTAATTAAGGAAATCATCTGCAAACACTTGGAAGGTGGTAAGGTGATAGGGAATAGCCAGCATGGATTTGTAAAGAACAAATCGTGTCAAACCGATCTGATAGCTTTCTTTGATAGGATAACGAGTCTTGTGGATAAGGGAGAAGCTGTGGATGTGGTATACCTAGACTTTAGTAAGGCATTTGATACGGTCTCGCATGATATTCTTATCGATAAACTAGGCAAATACAATTTAGATGGGGCTACTATAAGGTGGGTGCATAACTGGCTGGATAACCGTACTCAGAGAGTTGTTATTAATGGTTCCCAATCCTGCTGGAAAGGCATAACAAGTGGGGTTCCGCAGGGGTCTGTTTTGGGACCGGCTCTGTTCAATATCTTCATTAACGACTTAGATATTGGCATAGAAAGTACTCTTATTAAGTTTGCAGATGATACCAAACTGGGAGGGATTGCAACTGCTTTGGAGGACAGGGTCATAATTCAAAATGATCTGGACAAATTGGAGAAATGGTCTGAGGTAAACAGGATGAAGTTTAACAAAGACAAATGCAAAGTGCTCCACTTAGGAAGGAACAGTCAGTTTCACACATACAGAATGGGAAGAGACTGTCTAGGAAGGAGTACGGCAGAAAGGGATCTAGGGGTTATAGTGGACCACAAGCTAAATATGAGTCAACAGTGTGATGCTGTTGCAAAGAAAGCAAACATGATTCTGGGATGTATTAACAGGTGTGTTGTGAGCAAGACACGAGAAGTCATTCTTCCGCTCTACTCTGGGCTGGTTAGGCCTCAACTGGAGTATTGTGTCCAGTTCTGGGCACCGCATTTCAAGAAAGATGTGGAGAAATTGGAGAGGGTCCAGAGAAGAGCAACAAGAATGATTAAAGGTCTTGAGAACATGACCTATGAAGGAAGATTGAAAGAATTGGGTTTGTTTAGTTTGGAAAAGGGAAGACTGAGAGGGGACATGATAACAGTTTTCAAGTACCTAAAAGGCTGTTACAAGGAGGAAGGAGAAAAAAATATTCTTCTTAACCTCTGGTGATAGGACAAGAAACAATGGGTTTTAATTCCAGCAAGAGAGGTTTAGATTGGACATTAGGAAAAAGTTCCTAACTGTCAGGATGGTTAAGCACTGGAATAAATTGCCTAGGGAGGTTGTGGAATCTCCATCTCTGGAGATATTTAAGAGTAGGTTAGATAAATGTCTATCAGGGATGGTCTAGACAGTATTTAGTCCTGCCGTGAGTGCAGGGGACTGGACTTGATGACCTCTGGAGGTCCCTTCCAGTTCTATGATTCTATTAAAATCTAAAATCAGCAGCAGATTGAAGGAGAGAATTTACTTCAAAAAGGGAACAATGAGCCACATGAACCACATTCTCCAATAAAGAGCGTGAGACCACCGAATAAAGCTGTGTTATAAATCACAGCCATTGCAGTGTCACGCATAGAAAAATCTCTTGCCACTCCAGTAGATGCATTGGGAAGAAAATACTTTCCAAAGCCTCAGCAATGAAAACTAAAAGGAGCCAAAGTCTCATTTTCCCGGGTGCTGGAGGGGAAAGTTCTCAGAGGACTGGCTGGTAACTGCACAGACCCAGGGGGCTGCAGATTGTGTCTCCGGGTGCAGCCTGGGCAGAGAGGGAGAGATTTAAACAGGGACCTGCCACCCTCGTTTGCATATCCCGCTCCTTGGGACACATAAAACTTCCTCACTGAAAGAGCCCAATTGACCTGCCTGGAGATTCAGAGAGTGGCAGAAGGAACCGAGGAAGGATCACTCATGGGTCAGGGAGCTCACCTGGGACTCTGCCTGCCCTGGGGTTTACTGCTCTGTCATAGACTTCCGGTGTCTCCCTCCCGGGGCAAGTCACTGGGGGCCGGATTGTTCCAGGTATTGAGGCATCGAGGGGGATTTTCTAATGCACTGAGGCGCCCAACTCCCATAGGTTTACCTCAGTTCTCAGGCTGTGAAATGGGGATAACGGGACTTTACTGCCTCATCCGGGTGCAGTTAGGATAAATGCAATAAAACCACGAACTGCTCAGACATGGTGAGTGGGGAGAAACAAACAAACAAAAAAACAAACAAAGAACCTATTACTCTGGGTATGAGCCAACGATCACTGAAAGGAAGGAATAAGCCCATCCATTGTCTTTCTTTGGCCTTGGACCATTTTTCTGTGTGTTTCTGTGTGTACATGTTTGTGTGAGTGCTGAACCGTATGCCTGTGTCTGTGCGGGGACGGGAGGTTGTGTGATTGTATGTGTGTATTTACATGTATCGGTGTTTGTATGGGGGCTTGAAGAACTAGGTGTGTATGTGAGTGTTTGGGATTGTCTGGGAGTGTTTTCCTTGGAGTTAGAGGGGAAAGTTCTCAGGGGACTGGCTGGTAACTGCACAGAGCCAGGGGGCTGCGGATTGTGTCTCCAGGTGCAGCCTGGGCACGGGGAGGGAGAGATTAAAACAGGAACCTCTCCCTTTACTTGCCTACCCCTCTCCTTGTGACACATAAAACGAGCCCAATTTCCTGCCTGGAGATTCAGAAAGTGGCCCAGGGAAGTGAGGAAGGATCATTCAGGCGGCTGGGTGCTCACCTGGGACCCTGCATGCCCAGGCTCGGTTCCCTGCGCTGTCCCAGACTTTCTGTGTCATCCGGGGCAAGGCAGCTAGAGCCGGATTTTTCCAGGTATTGAGGCATGAAGCGGGATTTGCTGAAGCACCGAGGGTGGGTGCCCAAGTCCCATCGGTGAACCTCAGTTCTCAGGCTGTGAATTGGGGATAACGGGACTTTCCCACCTCACCGGGGCGTAGTGAGGATAAATGCAATGCAATATACAAATCGCTGAGATATGAGGGTCACTGGGGAAGGGGGGACATATGTGTATGTAAGACCAAAACAAATCTATTACTCTGAGTGTGATGCAAAGATCACAGAAATGAATGGAATGAGTCCTTCCATTGTCTTCATTAGGCCTCGGGCCATTCCCTGATGCAGCAATTAATGGATATTCCTTCCCGTGAGACAACTGGGGGTTGGGTGACGTCATTAATTTGAGCAAAAATGTCTAGTATAAAAAAATGTTCTTAAATTCGTCTAGAGACTGTTGTAAAACCCTTCACAACTCCATGGAAACCCTCCCGTTTAGTGCGACGCGAGCTGTGTCAGGTCCTGTGTTCATAACCCTGAGGCCGCAAAGATGTTGGCTCTTGCTCAAATGGCAAATGTAAATGTCTTCACAAGGGGCACGACAGGGTTAATTATGGTGCAGCGGATCCTTCTCTCCTAGGGTCAGAAATTTTGACTGAAGCAGAAATCACTCGGAGCTGTCAGACTAGTAGAAGAGCCCTGGGAAGATTCATAGCTCTGGATAAAATACCCAAACTGACTCATTAGAGTGAGATAATTGACGGGATTAAGGAATTAAACCGATATTAGTTACGTCATAGACCTTAACCCGTCAATGAAACGATGTCATTTCCGCTTGAGTGGGTCAGACAAACCCAGTGCAGAGGACGACGATAGTAACTCCTACCTCCTGTATCGTGGTTTTCATTATTAGTATTTATTTATTATTATTGACGATAATATTATAACTGAATAGCGGGGATTCAGGACTCCGAGTTTTATCGCAGGTACTAGTATGCCCCAAATTGAGGTAATATATTAGCCCCTCACAATGTGTAATGTAGTTGCTTTCACAACACCTCTGTGAGACAGGGAAATGCTGCTGTCCCCTCGTTAGAGATGAGGAGCTATCGAGAACGATTCTATAAAATATTTGCTGGTAAAGTTTGAGAATGCGCAAGATGATGATAATGAGGAGGATGATGATGATGATGATGATGATGATGATTCAAAGGTGGCTTAGAGGCACTTGACTGTCATTACCAGAACTGCGGCTTCCTCACTTGTTTTCTCTCTTTTATGCTACAATCCCTCACTCCCTTCTTCCTTTTTCCCTTTCCCCTTTCCGGAGCACTTCAGGACCAGGTTCCCATTGTGCAGGACTCCACACAAACACATGGGACCTGATCCGATGTCGATCCAAGCCACTAACACAAATCCCCTTGGGTTTCGTTGGGATTTGGGTCAGAGCGCTACACACATTGACACATATCTCCCCCTTCTCCCGGAATCCGAGGGCAAGAAATGAGATCAGCCAGGGAAAGAGTTTGTGTCTCTAATAAGGGGCGGGACATGCAAATCAGGGGAACAGTTTCCTGTTTAAATTTGTGCCTCTCTCTGCCCAGGCTGCACCCGGAGACACAATCCGCAGCCCCTGGGTCTGTGCAGTGACCAGCCAGTCCCCTGAGAACTTTCCCCTCCAGCACCGGGGACAATGAGACTTTGGCTCCATTTAGTGATCCTTGCAGTGGCTTTGGAAGTATTTTCTCCCCTCACACCCATTGGCGGGGGCAGGGGGGAGGTAACTGTCTAATATTGCTCCGAATATTAACGCGATGTATAATATCTTTCTGTGCCCAGGTGCCCAGTCCCAGGAGCTGGTGGAGTCCGGAGGGGGTGTGAAGAAGCCCGGAGACTCTGTCCGCCTCTCCTGCAAAGCCTCCGGCTTCACCTTCAGCAGCTTCGCTATGAGCTGGGTC